>WEKX01008934.1:468942-500578 GCA_013390025.1 Pitta sordida
GGGGGGGGGGGAGGAGAGGGGGAAGCTGAAAAGTAAATATATTATGTACAATGCTGTTCATATTAAAATCACTTAATTTGTATTTTAGATTTAGGGGGGAAAAAACATGTTGTAATGATGAACAGCAGCATTTGAGAAATGTATATTTTTTTATTTTCCCAGCCAGTGGCCATTTGTCATTTTTATCTGTGTGACTTGTAGGCTTGATTGGATTTATTATGTATGCTGCATGTTTATGGCGGTTTTATTGTGCGCTGTTAATTTGTTGTAACTGCTGCCACTTTCTTGCCAAGGACCCCTTGAAAGCAAGTATGTGTCAACAGTTACCTTCCAGTTTAATAAACTTAATGTTATTTCCGTGAAGTTTGGTGGGGCCGTGGTTGGTGCTGTGTTCATGGAGAGCTTTTGTCTCTGGTGCAGCTGAAGACAGTTGCTGGAACACGGGCACAATCCTGCAGCCTGTGTGTTTGAAGGTAAAGCACTGCCTTTCATTACGTTTTAAACTAATCAAGCAACAGTAGTAGCCTGTGGATACGTTACTGTTGTTTATGGCAAAGAAAGAAAAAAAACCCACTTTTTTTTTTTAAAGTAACCAAGTCATTAGCTTTTAAAATCAAATATAAAATGTCTTTTAAATATGATGCTGGTAGTAAAAAAATGAGATGATACCTTTTAATGTTTTTGAAACCGAGAAACATTGATGAATTATCCAAACAGGATTAGAGTGTAGTTATTGGTAATAGTTGAATGTGTTTATATGATAAGGATTAAACAAGATGAGACCTCATTTTTCAGAAAAGATGCAAAATCAGAAATAATCCTGAGAAAACATAATGTGCTGTGGATATACATTTAAGGCACAACTGGAGGTAGAATTAAAACTGTGGATTAAAGGTGCTTTGTGGTAAAATAATGGCTAAAGTTGATACATTTCATTTTCATTCTGTTTAATTTATTTGGGTTTATTGCCTGCCAATGAATCTCACCTATGATGCTGACTCTGTGAGGTCAGCTACATCATTAACTTTCTCAATAGTGAGGTGGAAGTGTGCTCTGGAGCAAGGGTCCTGCAGATGAAAGGAAACTGCTTTTTGTTGTTGTTGTGGCTCTCCAGCCCATGACAGAGCAGTGGGGGATGTGTACCCCTCCAAGGGATGCTCTCAGGGAGGCAGGAAGTCCTTCTTGCTCTGAGGGTGCTTGCTGTGGAGCACTGTGATTTGGTGGGACTGGGTTTGTGAGATGACTGAATTTTAACTTCTGTGAAAGTCCACATAAACCAGAATAAGTCACACGGGAACCTGGCATAGTCTTAGTGTGGGCAGCCACAACATCTGTTCAGACCTGCAGATCATATCTTGTCCTGCAAGGGCCCTGCATCAAATTCTTCCTCTCCTGGAAAGGTCATGCAGGTTTTGCTTTTGGCATTGATAAAACTTGTCTGTTTTCACTCTTCATGTCTAAAGGCTGCTTTGCTCCATGGTGCCATGTGAGGCAAACGGAGTTTGTTCGACTCATTTCATCCGTGGCACAAACTGGGTTCTGCTGGCTCTGCCTGTGTTTTGTCTCAGTGTTATTGCATTCCCCTCCCGTTCCACCTTGCCCATCACTGAGTGCATATTTCATATGGTAATGGTTGCCCATATGCAGAGATGGAAATAGCACCTGCTTTTTCCAGGCTCACAGTACTACCCAGGGAGACACCTGATTTGTAATCCTGGTTGTATTAAAAGCTGATGTAATACTGACGGGGCATAGAGTGTGGATTCAGAAAGAGAATCCCCCCTCACTGGGTGATTTTGATATGCATTAAAAACATCCCATATTGATAATATGTGCATTTGCATGCCCTCTGCCTTACTTTGACTAAGTTCTCTGCACTTGCATGTGAAGGGTGGAATTCCACTTGTGACAATGTAGGAAACAGACTTTTTTCTTCATTTCTTGTTTTTTTCTCGTATTTTCTTTAGCAATAGTTATGATTCTGATAATTACAGGTGCTCTTGTTGGGCACTGTTCTCTGTGTTCTGCGTTCATCATATGGCAGTGATCCTTTGGTGTGCTCTGATGAATCAGTGTGCAGACAGAAACACAAAGTGTTGACTACACAGATTACTAGAAATAGTTTGAGGGGATGTTCCTGGTGGGGTGAGAGGATCTGAATCTGCTCAGCTTTAAAACACAGGGCTGCAAAGTCTCCCTCTCTGCCCATGCTGCCAGGAAAAGTTGGGTTGACACTATTTTGCTGGTTTGTGTTGCAGTAGAATAAAGTACTTGTAGAATGCTGTGATTGCTTCACCAATTCAGTTTTATTTTATGTGTAGGTGCCTGGTTACATATCTTGCTGCTTCTGCATTTAATTCCGTGACTTATGTGGGCAGGAATGTACTTTTTGGGCCTTCAGGAACATAAAGTTGTGTAGAGTACAATTCCCTTGATGGAGAGAATTGAAGCATTATCTTACACTTGATGAGCTGGTGGTCAAACTTCAGTAGTCTAAAATGGTTTTGCTGTTGGTTTCATGGATGATTCCTCTTTCTGAGCTCCATGTGGGTCTTTAGGGTCCCTGTGCCTGGGTGGGTGGGTGCCTGCTCATGGTGAGCTTCTCTGCATGTTCCTGGTGCCAGACCCTGCTAGGGGCTCTCTGCTCCCTGAGATGTTCCCCCACCGGACCCAACCCAGGACAGAGAAACTGAGAAAACTGGTCTCGTGTAAAACATACAACTAACAAACATTGTTTGTTTAGTGCTTCCCCACCCTCATGTTTAATTGTATAAATTAAATGTCGCGTCAGTCTGCCTGAGGTGTTGGCATCCTATTCAAATTACAATTACTGCCGTTAAAGTGTATTTACGCAGTGCATGAGTATAAGGAGAGCGTATTTATAGCAGTCTTTTATTGCTAGTTACGTCCTAAGAAAATAACACTGAAATGCTGAATTGCTAAGCCTAAGCAAGTTTTAAGTTGAAGGAAAACTTCTTTTCTCAGGGAATACAAGTCCAGGGCGAAACGAAACAGCGATGAATTGTATCACTGCTCAACCCATGTCTGTGAGACTGTACAGCAGAAATAATATATTGTTACTGGAACCACATGAATAATTAATTGTAAGAAAACAACATAGTTAAGACTCAGGAGGGAAGCAAAAGGGAGAGGTGCAAAACTGAATTTTCTCACTGCCTGAAAACAGCATTTTGCAAGGCTCTCTTTAGGTGCTGCTAGGAAGAGTGTAATTGAACAGAGGCTGAAATTACACTTTTGAAAGCTTTTCTGTATATCAAACATTTCATGCAGTAAAACAATGCTATACCTGATGAATAAAATACTGAAGGAAAACATCTCTCAATGTGTAACTTAATTGTATGTGTGAAGCTTTTACATTTACAAAAAAAATGTAAGGAATGACTTTTGTTTTCATCTCTGGTCATTATACAAGAGGCTCTTTCTGTAAAATATGAAGTGTTCTGGAGCTCTGTGAACTTCTTGGTTGCTTTCTGGGATTGTTCTACCTGACCCTTAAAGTGTTGGTGATAGATTCAAGTGTGGTGGCATTTTCAACTTGTTTTTTTTTCTAAAGCCATGGGTAAGAATACGTAAGAGGAGGTGAGAATGTAGATGGTAGTGCTGTTCCCTTGTGCCTATGAAACAGAGTTTGTAAGAGAATGAAAAGACTTCAGTACATATTTCAATAATGAGATAATAGTGTTAATTTTTAGGCTTAATATGTACTTCTAGCTAAAGTTGCAGCTGCTCTAAGTATCATTTGCATCCTCACTATCTTCCCTATTTTAAATAGGGCAGATGCTTTTCCATCTTGCCTCTTCAAGTTATTTTGGACCCACTGTCCAATGAGCTCATGATGTTCTTGTACCACCAGTGCAAATACATCTGGACCAGAGATACGGACATTATCTCCAGCAACTTGCATTTCTGATTAAGTAATGGGTGCTTTTGTGTTGGGCAGTTGTGGAGAGCTCAGGTTCACCAGCACGGTGTTTTTACAGATGTTCTGCAATTTTTGGGTGTTGCTTTATCTGAGGACAGGAACATCAGCTGGGAACGGTATTTTAACTCCTCCAATCTCAGCTCTCAGTTGCATTCCTGTCTCCATTGCACTTGGATGGCTCTCCCTGTCCAAATAAGAGGTTGGCAGCTGCTCTTTCAAGACTTTGTAGCCTGTTGGATCCTTCAAATGTGTATCCCCCACAGAAAGCACTCTTTTTCTTTCCTTATTAATTTTTTCCCCAGCATAGTCAAATGTCTGGTTTTGTTTCTCACCTTCATGTAATAAAATCAAAACTATTAGTAATAGAAGAACCTGTAGAAAGGAGAGGTTTTTCTCGCATCTGCTGCTTCATGCTTGGATGTGAAAGGAGCCAGGATCACGTTTCTCCTGCTGGGCGTCTCGCTGGCATCCTGGATGTGGGGAGTGAGACTGGGGAGGGTGCACAAGGGCAAGGGGGGGCACCCTGGATGTGGCTTGGTCATGTTAATGAAATGCATTGTTTTGTTGGGCCAGGGAGGTCTGTCTGTGTCTGTCTGTGTCACAAGCTGGACTCTGGGCAATGAGCCCTGCTGCTGCCCCACCACAACACCCAAGTATACCCTAAACAAGTGCTCTCTTGTGAAACGGGTGAGGAAGCTGCTGGAAAAACATCTTTGTGGATTATTTTTAGCCCAATCGCTCGTGAGTGTGTATGTCCCAGTGTGAGCCTTGTCCCCTGCAGCAGAGGAACGAGCCCTATGATGTGGGTTGTATCTGGTTAAGAAGAAATAGATTAATGTTCTTCTAAGGGTTTCTTTGGGGGCCTTCTTCCTGTGGAAGTCCTTTTCTGGATTTCTTTGAATTAATGGTGGGAGGAGATGTGTTTGGCTCCGATACTCCTCGGTAGTCCTCATGCAAGCCTTTATTTTTGTTTGGGAGGATTTAAGAGTTCTCCTGGTGTATATATGTAGTGCTTACTGCCATGGAAATACCTCTAGTGCAGAGGCAGATTCACTTAAAAATACCTCCAGTCGGCAGGTCCTTGCTGCGTTTGCAAGGGTTCCTTTGGCAATGAAGATGATTTCAGAGAAGAGTGTTTCTGCTGCTTAAGAGGTTACTAAGGATACTGTCCCTAAAATAAGGATAGGAAACTCTTAAATATGGCATTACAGATTGGATACCTTTGCTTCTTAAATCACTTGCATTTGGTATGTGAGTGCTTCTGTTGTTTTCTTATTCTTTGTCTGTGCAAACAGATGTACATTGTAGTCAGGATTATTTCAAAACCTAAACTATTTAAGACATTCTGATTTGAAAACAGAAGTAGTAGAAATCCAGGCTGGAAGCAGGTATTAATCCTGCAGCTGATAAATCAGGGAAGGTCTTGGTGTAACCACTGATGGTTTCTGGTGTAGTTTTGGGCATTTAAGTCAGCAATGTCTTTTTATTTTCTGTCGACCCAAGTACGTGATCTGAATGGATTCTGTACTTAAAAGTGTTGTTTTCTATTTAATGTAAATAATATTGACAGTATTTATTTGTTCCTGTTAGTTTGTATTTAGCTTTGCAAATGGGTCTTTGACTTCTCCTTAATGTCATTGCGTACTCAGGTGGCTTTATTTAGAGACAAAGTCATCAGAGAATTTAAAGTGATTGAAAATTTCTGAGCACCTTCTCTGATGCTGCTGGTCTTCATTTACCACGAGCAATGCAACCCTTTACTCCAGGTTGATACACCAAACACGTTAGGGGGGAATTTCTGAAAAGAAAATAGTTTTCAAGGATATTTTATTCTTGAGCTGTAAGCAAATGTTGACATCAGAACCTCAGGCATTTCTAGCTGAGGTGTTAAAGATATCTACAGAGTTCTGTATTGCTCCTGCAAGATGTGCCAAATTGATTAGTTTTTAGAGTTGTCTTGTCCTGCTACTTGGGTTAGGAGTGTATTTGAAGACGAAGGTCAGTCCCTACACTTTTAAAATAATAGAATATGCACAGTTGGGACATTTCTACCCCCCCTTTGTTTTTTTTTTTTAATAAGCAGAACACCTTTGCTAGGCAGACACATGTTTCAATGACAGCAAACTACATTTCCACATTGTACAGTGGTATTTTGCTACATTAATTACCTTGTCAAATGTAATAGGTAATTACCACATCAAATCACCTTCATGTGTTACATGGAGGCATAACTTGCTAAATTATTTAAAACAAACAAACAAAATCCCAGAAGCCCAAGGGCAGCATCACTACAAACCTGTCTCTTTCTCTTCTGAAATAACACACTGGTCCCTGTGAAGGGAGGAGCCCCACTAACCTCAGCCAGCGCCTGCTTTGGGTGATGGCAGAGGCTGCCCTGTGCCCACCACCACCCAGGCGTGTCCCTTCTCTGATTTTAAATAAAATCTCCTGGTTTCATTTTGCCTTGTGGTTTATTCCTAGACTGAAGCTGGTCTCTTTGAGTGCTACACATAGATTTGTGTGCAGGCCAGGCCATGCTGCAAGGAGCGCTTCTTCCATATGACCAATTGTGAGGAAAATAGTAAGCTTTGGTTGTTCCTTCCTGTCCAATAGCTACCCAAATGATATCTCTGATAAAACTCTGTACCAAATGTATAAAACTGCTTTAGTGTGCGGAGAGCACGTGCCCCTGTGGTACCCAAAGGGACCAGAAGCTGTGCTGCTTTGGCATCCACAGAGGGGTCTGCAAAGGTTATGGAAAAGGCTGTTCTGTGCCCCCCAGCACTGTGTGGGTACCAGGGCTGGTCACTGTGGAACTCTGGGAAAAATAGAGCAGTTTTCTATCGGGGTTTCTATCGGGGAGGGGAGACCATCTTGTATGTTTTTATTTTGGCTCTTAGTTTAAATGTGTTTGGTGTCTTTTGTCTGGTGGTGAGAGAAGGATGAACAGAGTTGGCAAATGCTGCTCTTACCACTTTCATAAGTGTTGCCTTTACCTTTCTAATATGTACAGAGGGGACTCGTAATTACCAGTTTTTGGAAGACATTTTAGTTTATTTTCAAATAAATGAATGTATAATTAAATATGAATATACCACTATATAGCAATATATGAATACAATATTCCTATGTCACGCTAGAACAATGTATGAATACAATATTCCTATGTCAAGCTAGAACAACCTATGAATATGTCACTATATAATATATGAATACAATATTCCTATGTCACGATATAACAATGTATGAATATGTCACTATATAACAATATATAAATACAATATTCCTATGTCACGCTAGAACAATATAGTAATACTACCTGAATTTATCCCTATATAACATATATATCTATGTAACAATATCAATAACTATATATATCTGTATAACTATATCTAACTTGCTCAGCATAGAAGAGACTGAGAGACAACTTAATTGCAGTCTTCAATATTCTCTTGAGAGAAAATCAGAGCAGCTGCACCTGATCTTCTCACTTTTGTGGCCAATGCCAGGACTTGAGGAAACAGCATGAAGCTTAACTGGTGGAGGTTAAGGGTAGATGTCACTGAAGAGTTTCTGGTGGAGGTTTAGGGTAGATGTCGGGGAAGATTTTCTGGTGGAGGGTTAGGGTAGATATCAGGGAAGAGTTTCTGGTGGAGGGTTAGGGTAGATATCAGGGAAGAGTTTCTGGTGGTGGTTTAGGGTAGATATCAGGGAAGAGTTTCTGGTGGAGGTTTAGGGTAGATGTCAGGGAAGAGTTTTTGACCCAGAGGATGACTGAGGACTGGAGCAAGCACCCCAGGGATCTGGTCACAACGCGAAGCCTGTCTGAATTCAAGAAGCATTTAGACAGTGCTCTTGGATACTTGGCAGGATTCTTGGTGTGTCCTGTGCAGGGCCTGTTGAACTTCATCCTGGGGCATCCCTTTTAACTCAGCAGGTTCTGAAGCTGATTCAAGAAGGTACTCTCCAACCTCAATTACGTGGCCTCTTGTGGGCTGGAGAGCCTTTGGAGCTGCTTGCCCTTCTTTTTGGTGGTTGCTGCGGCCTCCCTGTGGAATTAGAAGGGCCTGTGCACAGCCTCTCTGGTTCCTCCTGGGATTCTTGTTGCTCCATGTGGATGTTAGTGCGAGTAGAGGGGTGTGTACCTGGAGCTTCACCAGTGGCATTAGATGAGGTGCTAGGCATCTCATCCATGCTGGATCTTGATGGACCAGGGGCAGGAGAGGAGGGACTGGACTCCTGCCTTGTGGCAGCATAGGTGTGAGGCCTCTTGTGGGCTGGAGAGCCTGTGGAGCTGCTTGCCCTTCTTTTTGGTGGTCGCTGCGGCCTCCCTGAGTAAGGATCACCCCCGCCAGTGGAATTAGAAGGGCCTGGGCACAGCCTCTCCGGTTCCTCCTGGGATTCTTGTTGCTCCATGTGGATGTTAGCGCGAGCAGAGGGGTGTGTACCTGGAGCTTCACCAGTGGCATTAGATGAGGTGCTAGGCATCTCATCCATGCTGGATCTTGATGGACCAGGGGCAGGAGAGGAGGGACTGCCCTCCTGCCTTGTGGCAGCACAGGTGTTCCGCTGGCGTGCCACGTAATGCCACTCCTGTCTGTGGTGCTGCTGCCCAGTGGCATGAGGACGCTGGTCCCTGCTTGTATCAAACAGCAGCTCCAAATCCTGATAGACCCAGTACTGCAGCGTGTGGTGGAGTGCTGGGTTCATGGAGAACCAGCTCATCCAGTTTGGGACCGGGAAGCTGCCCATGATATGCCAGATGTTCCTTGGTGCCACCATTGGTGGTAGTGTTTCATGGTGATGGAAGTTGGGAGCGTCCGGTCCACCGTGAGCATTTCTTGCTGGGAGAGCTGCGACTGGTGGTGCCACAGGTGGATCAAGGACATGCTCAACAAAATCATCGTCACCCTGCACTGAGCGTTGGATGGAGGTCATCCTCCCCTTGCAGCAGGGACACTCGTGTTTGTAGTCAGCCCACTGCAGGATGCAGGCGTAGCAGAAGCGGTGGAGGCATGGCACGACAAAGCTGGGCTCCTCGCAGCTGTCCAGACAAATGGGGCAGCAGACCTCCAGCTCTGTGTCCGCTCTGTCTGTGTGCTGCGGTGAGCTGGAGGGAGATGGGGATGATGAGCTGCTCTCATTCACTGCGACTGGGGCAGTGGCTTCCGTGCTGTAGAATGGCAAGAGACAATGGTCACTGGCTGGCCCAGAAAGGGGGGAAGAGATGCCCATGTCCCTCAAGAAGGAAACCCTCGTAGCTCCCCTGGGTGACATGTCCCTGTCCAGCTCACCTCTGCTGCTGTGAGTGCGCCTCCTGCACACCCTGTGTGCCTGAACGTGGCATGGCCAGGGAATGTCCTTCAGTGGCTCTGGGGTCAGTTACTGAGAGCTGTGACCAACTGCCAGCAAACCGCCAGCTCCAAAGCCTTGCACTTCACGCCTCGCTAACTGCTCAGCGTCTGTGCACAGCCTGCGTTACACTGAGCACCACCTCCTAGGCAGCCAGGGGAGGTGACATCACAGTCTCTTGCTTGGAGATGTCTCTTGGTGACTGTGGGACCCATCACCTTGGACTCTGTAAGTGGCACCTGTTGCTTGAGGCTGACATCACAATGAGTCATCCTTCTCTATGGCACTGCCTGGCAGCTCTGTGGGCCCAGCACACGTGCCTGGGGTGGCCGTTACCCACTCTGTCCTTCTGCCTTGTGCTCGGCCTTGGTGGTTCCCACCACTCACCCACCCACACCTTGGCCATGTCTTCTCAGAGCCCTCTCAGGGGCTGTGTCAGATGTGTCCAGTCCTGCAGGGAGAGGGTTGACTCAGTAACACCTTGTGCTGCCCTGGGGACTGCAGGAACAGCCCCACAGGCACTGCCCACAGTGCATTGCTGCTGGCCAGCCCTCTGGGCTGATGCTTTTGTCTTCCTCTTACTTCACACATACACTTCAGTCCTTTTTCTCAGAGGTGTCTTTGTCAGGTTTCACAGGACCAGCAACCACCAGTTCCCTTCTCCCTGGCTTGCTTGTTCAAACAAATAAAACCTTTCTGCTCTTTTACTATCTGCCACCTTGCAGTTGTACTCTGTGTCCTTCCCCGGGCTGTGATCCAGCACTCAGGGCCTGAAATGACAAGCAAAGGGTTGGGAGTGATTGCTGGATGTTTTGATCAGTGCACTGAAGCCATTCCTGATTTTATTTTACCTGGTGGTTTATTCCTAGCCTGAAGCTGGTCTTTTGAGGGAATCCCTGTACACATTTGTGCCCAGTGTAGGCCATGCTGGACAGAGCACCTCTTCCATGTGACCAACTGTAGTTTAGAGAGGGAGAAAAATAATAAGTTTTGGTTGTTCTTTCCAATCCAATAGCTACCCAAATGACAATTTTAATGAAACTGCGACAAATTTGTGAAACTAGTTTAGTGCTTTATTGTGCAGAGAGCACGTGCCCCAGTGGTACCCACAGGGTCCAGGAGCTGGGAGATGTAGGCCCTTGTCTTGCCATCGCGGAGAAGGGTGGTGAGGAAAAGGCTGCTTTAAAATGCAGTTGTGAATGAGAGATGTGAAGGGGTGAACTAATGGGGACTGAGAGGGCCCTTCCCAAACCATGTGTGTACCTGGATCCTGATTAATTATAGTCCTGACCTGCTTTTATCAACCCATAGCACTTCACTAGTTTTAAAGACTCTATCGGGGAGGGGAGACCCTCTTGTATGTTTTTATTTTGGCTCTTAGTTTAAATGTCTTTTTTGTCTTTTGTCTGGTGGTGAGAGAATGATGAACAGAGTTGGCAAATGCTGCTCTTACCACTTTCATAAGTGTTGCCTTTACCTTTCTAATATGTACAGAGGGGACTCGTAATTACCAGTTTTTGGAAGACATTTTAGTTTATTTTCAAATAAATGAATGTGTTATTAAATATGAATATGTCACTATATAACAATATATGAATACAATATGAATGTCACGATATAACAATATATGAATACAATATTCCTATGTCACGATATAACAATATATGAATGTCTCTATATAACAATATATGAATAAAATATGAATGTCACTATATAATAATATATGAAAACAATATTCATGTCACACTAGAACAATATATGAATGTCACAACATAACAATATATTAATACAATATGAATTTGTCACTATATAACAATATATGAATACTACCTGAATATGTCCCTATATAACATATATATATCTATACAACAATATCAATATCTATATATATGTGTATAACTATATCTAACTTGTTCAGCATAGAAGAGACTGAGAGACAACTTAATTGCAGTCTTCAATATTCTCTTGAGAGAAAATTAGAGAGCTGCTTCTGATCTCATCGCTTTTGTGGCCAATGCCAGGACTTGAGGNTAACAATATATTAATACAATATGAATTTGTCACTATATAACAATATATGAATACTACCTGAATATGTCCCTATATAACATATATATCTATACAACAATATCAATATCTATATATATGTGTATAACTATATCTAACTTGTTCAGCATAGAAGAGACTGAGAGACAACTTAATTACAGTCTTCAATATTCTCTTGAGAGAAAATCAGAGAGCTGCTTCTGATCTCATCGCTTTTGTGGCCAATGCCAGGACTTGAGGAAACAGCATGAAGCTTAACTGGTGGAGGTTTAGGGTAGATGCCAGGCAAGAGTTTCTGGTGGAGGGTTAGGGTAGATGTCAGGCAAGAGTTTCTGGTGGAGGGTTAGGGTAGATGTCANATCTCATCCATGCTGGATCTTGATGGACCAGGGGCAGGAGAGGAGGGACTGCCCTCCTGCCTTGTGGCAGCACAGGTGTTCCGCTGGCGTGCCACGTAATGCCACTCCTGTCTGTGGTGCTGCTGCCCTGTGGCATGAGGACGCTGGTCCCTGCTTGTATCAAACAGCAGCTCCAAATCCTGATAGACCCAGTACTGCAGCGTGTGGTGGATTGCTGGGTTCATGCAGTTGCGAATGAGTAGAGAGATGTGAGGGGTGAACTAATGGAGACTGAGAGGGCCCTTCCCAAACCATGTGTGTACCTGGATCCTGATTAATTATAGTCCTGACCTGCTTTTATCAACCCATAGCACTTCACTAGTTTTAAAGGCCTCGGTAAGTCCTAAGTCTGTTTCCATGTGTTTCATAAAGCTCAGTTAACAGGTTGCTTTGGAGAACAGTTTGAATACATTAGATCCTCCTCACTTTGTGCTCTTGGGGACTTATGGAGGGTCTTTAAGGCTGGTTGGTGGGGCAAGCTGGCCACAGAGAGCCCTTGTCCATGGCCCAGGGGGACACATTGTGGTCATCCAGCCATTTCATGTGAAGCCTTGCCAGAGCACTGGCATCAGTGAGATGAATCTATCCAGAGAGCTGCTCCTAGTCCTGATAGTGAGTCTCTCCTCTGTGCTCTCATAGGGAACGGCATCCTTCATGCCTCACCTTCCGAGTCATCTTCACAGGCAGAGATACATGGCAGGCAAAAGGGGTGGACTACCTTGCTGTTGCACCTGGCAGCCCAGGCTGGCCTGGTACAACCAGTGCAGCTTCTCTCTAGCCTTGAGTTGAACCCCAGCCTTCTGCAACAAGACCCACTGATATTACAAGGCTGCTGCCACACTTCAGCTCCAGATCCGTGGGGGCAGCAGGAGGGCTCCTGCCTTTTTCCTTTGGAGTCGTGGGTGAGATTTAAATTTTTTTTTTTTAAATTTTTTGGTGGTTTCTGCTTCCTCTTGCCCAAGATTTCTTAGCCAGTGCTCAGGGAGAACTTGCCTTAAACGGGAAGTGTAACTGAATCCATTGCAAATTAGCAGTTTAACTGACAGAAGGACGTTGGAGTTTTTAGTTGTTGCGTTTTAAAGTTGTCCAAGTCATGCTGTGGATATAAAAGGATCGTTCTTCACACTCTGGCATGCTGGGCGAGAAGGCTACTGCGGCGTGTCCACACAACATGGCTGAATGTGACATAATCTGGTTTGAAATAAACTTGATTACTTTCTTGTCTGTCTGAATTAATACTGGGGGTTTATGAGAACAGAGAGCAAAATGCATCGTGTCCTCATTTTTCTAACAGCTGACATGTAGAGATGCTGTTGTTTAGGAGAAGGCCACTCACCAATCCATCCTCAGCCATGTGGAAAATGTTAGCGGTGCTGTATCTTGGATACAGTACCTCTATTTTCCAAAGAGATGAAAGCTGTTAAGTGTATCTCTCTGTGCGAGCTGAGCCTCCATTTATGATTCTGGGATCTTTTTCTGATCTTTTCTTTCCTGCTGAGTGCTGACTGAGGTATTTCTGGGGTAGGTGCCAGGGTTGTTCTCTCGCTAATGATTCATGTGCCCTTCGCATGTTGCGCTGCACAATGACATGTAACAGCGTGTACCCAGTATTTACGTTACATCGGTTTGGCTCTTGAAACATGTTGCTCTTGCTTTCATCTCGGGAGTTGTGCCACTCCAATAGATTTGTGGTGCTGCAGTTGGTAGAAGTTATCCAAAAGTTAATTTTTGGAGTATCCAGGGCCACCAGCGCAGTGCTCGGTGCTCTGCTGTATCACGGTTTCTAAATGTGGCCTGTGCTGCAGGGGGGAATCTGCAGTGCTTTGCAAAGGGACCCTGGTGCTGAGCAGATGGGACTGTTGGGCACTTTGCTCTAAGGGTGATGGGCATGTGATGGTGCACAGCAGCTCCACTGATATCCCTACCCTTTCAAAAAGGGGTGATGGACCATATTGATGGGAAACTGTAGATACTGGGCTCCATGTAAATGAAATTCCTCCCCTAAATACTGATAGTTCTCGGTGCAGGTCAGCAATGAGCGTGCCGATGAACAGCCAGGAGGGCACAGCATGAGAGATGGAGAGCCCTGGCTGGGGTTCAGCTCTGAGCTGCTCAGCTCTGTGCCAGGGATCGCCCAACCACAGATTTGCCAATATGTTCCTAATAGAGTTGTGGCATTCTAGCATAGATACAGCATGCCAGGGGAGACCACTGATTGAATTCCTGGAGACCTCGAGAGAGCCATTAACCAGTAATGGCTTTCAAACTGTCCTGGGGTGATGGTGGAACGCGTGTCTCCTTCACCTTTGTGTGTAACACTTTCGAGTTCATAACGTTTTTCTAAATGAGTCAGTAGCATGTGCTAGGCTTTGGGTGGCCCACTTGAAACGCTCTTAGAAGGGTTTGCTTTTCAGAAAGAGCTAAGTGTTATCCTTAGAAATTCAGGCTTTAATACAGGGTAGTAACTTATCTTCAGTCTGTGTATTGAACGTGACATGTACCAGTTGATCCATCGGCCTTCTGAGGATTGCAATTCCGCATTGCTGCAGAGGCATTTGAAAATTACAGAACTGTAAATATAGTATAGATATGCAGCTGAAGTGCACTCCATAGCTGTGTTGGATCAGGACCTAAAGCAAGGACTAAAGGTCAATTCTGAAAAACTCCGTTCGGCTTTTCCTGCTCTTCTTTTTATGTTTTTACACTCAGATCATTCAGCGACTTGTAACATCCCTACGAACTTTCAGAGTTCATAGCGAGGAATCAGTTCTAACAATATAATCTAGAAAAAGCAGACACTTTTTTCTGTAAACTGTGGTTTCTCTGGTACAAGTTTCTATTCTAGAAAATTTCATTTCTCCTAAGAGAAAGAAAATACCTTCCGAGCCTCCTTTCATCCACAGAATTTATGTCCTGAGTGATCCAGACAGTTAAACTCCATGAAGATGTATACGTTGTTTGAGAAGTACACTATTAAAAATTAATCCAATTTTCTATTCTTCT
Organism: Pitta sordida; assembly: GCA_013390025.1. Taxonomy (NCBI): domain Eukaryota; kingdom Metazoa; phylum Chordata; class Aves; order Passeriformes; family Pittidae; genus Pitta; species Pitta sordida. The sequence goes on from WEKX01008934.1 coordinate 483,685, forward strand.
GGTGTAAATAAATGACAAAAAACCGCAGCTTGAAACGAAAATGGCCACTTTCTGAGTTTTATGCAGAATAAAAGGCTGTTTATCCTTTCTGCTTTATTTTAAGCAGCGGTTTTACTATTCAAGAAACAAATTCTAATCAGCCACCGGATCAGACAAATGGGAGCTTTAGTGAGCTGTTCGTATGTTGGGAGGGAGCACTAGGATTCTCATTATAGTGCATGTCTGAATAATTAGTAGGACCACTCTGCACTTTTTTTGGCAATAAGAAGAAACTTGCCTTTCAGCGCAGCGACAGGCTGACAGGAGCATCGAGCAGTGCGGTCATTAGTGTGTGTCTGCCATCAATGTCATGTTACGGTGTCAAATTAGTTAGTGCCCCCTCCGGAGCCAAGCTGGACCTGCAAATTATCCTCCTACGTCCCAGGAAACCGTGTTTGCTAAAGCTCAGATCAAATGGGAACAAATTATTAACATGGCTCATAAATTAAGTAGTTTACAGGCTTATAACTTTTTACAAGTAGATGATAAAGACAGAATTTTTAGGACTGTGTTGTGTTTACTTCAAAGCTGTGATGTTTTCTGTTGTGTGGTTTGGGGGGTTTTTATTTGTTCCCACCCCCCTTCTTTGCTTATTTGCGGTAGATAGGTTTGCTTTTCTCTTAGGGGAGAAAAAACCCCCTGTATACAGCTGAGGAAATAATAGTTAGAAAATCTGGTGTCCTAAAGGAAGCAAATGTAAATCCACTGAAAACAATATAATTAAGTTTGTTATCTCATTGCCCGATAAGTCGCTGACAATAGTCTTTCTTCTTGTAGTGGCAGTTGTTCGTTAATGAGTTCACCAATTAAGTTTGAAAGATTACAGCCTTTGCCAAGAGGATTTATCTGTTTAAAAGCATTATATTTTTTGTGATACATTCTTACCATATTGTAAGCCTCTTTGTTAAAGAGGTATAAGACTATGTACCTCTTAAACACATTAAATCCTATTACAGGCCCAAAAATAATTTTACAATCTGTTTACACATTAGCATCTACAAAACTGTAACAAATCTGTCCAGAGATGTCTGTTTTGAGAATAGGATGCTAACAGATAGTGCACTCTCTTGAAGCTGGATTGCCCTTGTGAAACGAGTGCTTTTTTGCTGCAGAATAATTGTTTTATAATGATTTATGACTATGCAAATAATATTCTTTTTTTATCTTCTCCTTTTAAAAATCTCTCCTCAGCTGCGGTTTTTACCCAATGCAGAAATAGGACAGAATTTTTAGTGCTCTTTTACAGCTTTTGAATCCAATACGTAGAAAGCACAAAACTTACTCTTTTCAGTTTAATTTAAAGGCTCATTCCTCCACATGCAAGCTACTGCTACCTTTCTTTTGTACCTTCAAGGGGGTGAGTAAGCCTTGATATCAAAGATCAAATCAGCATTTTGGAAAGGGCCTAGCATGCAAAAACGTGCAAAATATATCTATTCATAAGAAAACGCATGAAAATGCCAGAGGTTATGCTCAGTTTATCTGTCAGCAAATTTAACTTAAAGTAGGTGGTAGTCAATTTAGTAAATACTTTACTAATATTGTAACTATAAAGAACCATGAGTGCAGCCTCAGCATCCTGACCCGTGCACATTTTAATGACTCTGCTAGGGAAACACACTGTACTGCAGATTAGCAATAACATTTAAAACACAAGTAATTTCTGCAGGAGGGTTTGCTTGTACACAGTCATAGTGAAAACAGGAGAGAAAATCGCGCTCTTTAGTTACTCCTGGGAAAGAAAACTTGTTGTTGTTGTTGCTTATATATCCAGAGCACTTTAGCACATCCCGTTCTGAGTAATACTCATGTAATCTCTTTACTTGATCAGGGATAATCCTGTGACATTAATTTTTTCTGAAGTTTCAGTGCCTCTTTGCTGGGTCTTCCCTTTCTCCCTCCAGCGTGCTCGTTGCAGTCCTTTATGTGCAACTGAAGGAAGGGGCCAGAGTGATTTCACACATCAGAGCTGCCTCGAAGCTCGTTCCTCTGAATTCCTTGTTGCCACACGCCTGCAGACCCGCTCCTGGCACAGAGCCCTCTCCCTCCAGCCTGGCCCATTCCCTGGTGATGCCCCAGCTACAGAGGCAGGAGTGCTGCAGCAGAGCCCCACGGGCAGGGTGGCAACACTTTGGGGTTTTTTTTAAGCCTGATATTTCCCTGTCGTTTTGCCTTTCTCTGTGAAGTTGGGCCCTGGGCAATGCATTTCCCCTGGATGGTTTCCCAACCCCTCTTAGGAAATGACAAGGATATTTGCTAATATGATTAACCAACTGGGAACTGTGTACCCAGTTCAATCCTGCCTTAATGATTCTCATCACTTTCTTAGATATAAAGTGCCTGCCGTGAGCTGGTAGCTCGTGGCTGAACATTTAATAACTGTGATATATCCCCAAAGCATTGCACCAGATGCCCAGCAGCAGCTCTAAATCAGTGGGGCTGCCCCAGATCTGGCACCAGAGGAGCTCTGGTTCACATCACCTTGAAAAACTTAAATGTCAGTTTCTAGAAGCAGAATTCAAGGTGGGGTTTTTGTATTTAACCAGTCACCTTATTGTGGTTTGAATATTACAGCATTAGAAACAAGACCACCCACTACCTCACACATGCTGTGTATGCTGCTGTCTTACACGTGGCATTTAGAGAAATAATGAAATTATACCTGTGGGATAGTGCTACTCGGTGCCTGGTTAGCAAGACAAAATTAAAACCCTGGTTGTGGAAAAAAAAAATTGTAAATTGAATATACTGTGAATTGCCTAATTGTTGAGAAAAACCTGGGAGGTTTTGTCACATCTTTGGCTATTGTCAGAATCAAACTTATGGTACTTCTCAAAATATTGAGTGCTTTCCTTTCTCCCCCTCAGCGCAGTTGGTACCTGATGAGAAATGCTGCAGGATGTGTGTGTGTATCTGTGATAACTGGAGGGTGATCTGGAGCGCAGAGGGGTTACCTCCATCACACCAGTGGCTGTTGAACTGTCCCAAGCAGCCCTCTTCATTCTGCAATTTCTGAGGATATTGCTGTAGTACCGAATCAGACTTTTCCTTCAGTTCCAGGCTCCCTTAACTTCTTCTGTCTTTGCTCTCTTCCTTACCTTCACCCAACCACATAATTGCTTTATATTGCTTTAACACACCAATCTGTGAAACTGCTCCATTTTCTCGGTTATTGGGCTATTTTCCTTGTTCTTTTGCGATAGAAATCCTTAGAGATTGTGCCTTTTGCACAATAGCAGATTTATGTTTAAGGAGACTGGCAGTCCTTGGAGAATGGGAAGTCTCATGTCTTTATCCTCAGATGATGACACTGAAGAGAGGATTTCTAGTACCAGTAGGCTTGGATGTAGGCATGTGAAAATGATGCCAAAAGCCTATTTGATCTAAATACATGTATTCACAAGTGTGGGGGGAAAAATGCTGATTCTGATATTGAGCACTGCAGTCTGCTTTGTGTTCTAACCTAAGTGGAGCAAGCTGGCTTAAATCATCAAATATTTTTGAACTCTGCATGGAGGCAGCTGTTGTCTTACAGAGTGAAGGGAAACCTGACATGTACTGGCATGTTCGGAGCAGACTTTATAGCACTGAATAAGGATCACATCGTATTTAAATCACAACAGGACAAACCACCCAACCTTCCCTACCCTTGGGAGTGGGGAACACCCCTGGCACTTCCTTTTGGGCTGGGAAAGCTCCCTTCCAGATACGTCCCAGGTACTGATAAGGAACTTGGAAGCTTTAGTTAAACTGAGTTAATCAGGTTTGTTTTCATTTTTATGGTACATGTTAATGTGTTTGCAGTGACACCCTCTACTATTTTTTTCTCTCTGTGCTGTTTAAAAAGGAAAACCCAGAAAACAATGTCCTGTTTGCAGTGAACAGGAGCTTGAGGGTACAGCATGAAAAATGATTTAGAATTTCTGTCTTGGGAAAAACATATGAATTTTGTACTGAGATTTTTCATGCTGAATGATCAGGTTCTGCTTTTATTAAAGCAAAATACATATATTGTACAAGGATAAGGGTTATATTTATAAATACTTCCCTGGCTTCTACCAGCTCTTATTCCCCTTACAAAAAAAAAAAGCTGTTCATGCTGCAATAAAAATATATACATTTAATTCTTTAGCAGTGAGTTTGTGCATTTTACTCTTAATTCAGAAAGAAAGTTTTGCTTAACAGAAACCTGTGGTTCTTTTCAAGGCAGCTGCATGAATTTACATAGGAAATAAAATCTGGTGCGAGGAATAAACTCCTTAAGCCTGGAAAGGTCTCTGGTCAGAATCCTTGTTTGTGTGAGGACTGGGCATTTTCTTGTCCAGTTCCTTTGATTTTCTTGGACCAGTTTTAATGCTGCTTTTGGGAAGTTAAAGTTGAAGGGGCACCTTCCTCTAGACCAGGTTACTCAAAGCCCCATCCAACCTGGCCTTGAGCACTTCCAGGGATGGGACTTAATTATTCCCCTTGTTTGAAAGCAGTATTTCTGTATGAACATCCACGTGGAGGGTTAAGGGAAATTCAGTGGTGTTCCAGGTTTGATGGCTCCTATGCTGGTTGCAGGTCAGGATCAGGGCTGGCTGTGACCAGCTGCTATTTCAAGGATGAGGGAAGGGCACACTCTGGGCTGAACCCTCTTCCCCTCGTGCTCCATCTGCGTTTGGATGTGGTGACAGCAAGGCTGCAGGTGGGCACAAGGCGGGTACTTTGTGCCACAGGGAAGCAGTGTGGGGTCCCCAGGGAGGTGGGCTGGATCCAAGGTGGCTGAACAGCCTCTGCCCAGCCCCTGGTACTGACAGTTATTCATTTTCCAGAGAGCTGGGGGCAAACCTTCAGCTTCTGGCAAGCTTGGGTGCTGCCTTCACCACTAGCTTTGGTCTGACCACAGGCATGAAGAAAATGGAGGTCGGGGAAGAGCCAACGGCTGGAGGAACCTTGGGTAATCCTTCTGTAACCATGGGCAGGAGCACACTGCCCAGGAGTTCTGAATTCCTCTGCTTTGAGAGCACCCTGAGTGTGACTGTACTTACATTAACACAGGGGATGGGGTTTCCAAGTCAAAGAGTCAGTGTGACCTTTGATGGGCTCCACGAAATGAGTACAGATTATGAAGATGCCAACCCTCTGCTGAATTGAATGTCTCAGCTGAATAATCCTTCAGTGGGCATGTGGGAGTTGGACAGGACCAAAAATTTCAGGCTAACTTACTTTGGGTTAAGTGGTATGACAGAATGATGAATGCTGAGGTTTTGAGATGCAGCAATTGCACAAATGATGAAATGCTAATTGTGTGGGCTCAGCTGCCTCAGGCTGGATGTGCCATCCCTCAGATGTGTGTGCCCCAGCAGCTGCTGACCCAGGGACTAGTACTTAGCAAAGACAGCATGGCTGTCAGGGAGGAGATCAAGGCTACCTTGACCCCTGGTAGAAACGGTTTTTAGCTTTCTTTCCTGTTTTTGGGGTGTAAACGTAGCCCAGAGCAAACTGTCTTACTACTTGTTTGTGGGCTCAACCTCTGCTTTGTGTGCTGTGTGGATGTGGAGAAGCAGAGTTCTGTACTCCTGTGATTTGACCCAAATGCCTCGGCTTTGCAGTGGCTATGCTGGGCTGTGCACAGTGGAACTGGGAATGGAGCAGACCTGCCCCAGCTCTGCAGTGGGAAGGGTGTCCTGAAGGGAGGTGAAAAGCTGTCTGTACAGGAGGGAAGTGCAATTTAATGTCAGCTGTGTAGCATGACTTGGTCTTTTCGACAGGCTCTTGACTATTCCCAATTTGAATATCAAATCCTGTGTAATTTGCCCAAAGAGGTGGAGAGGTGGAAGCAGACCTCAGGCCTCCTGATTTCTCTGCATTTGCTTCAACCACAAGATCATGTTTCCCACCAATTTCACACATATGAATGCGTGGGTTTGAACACACAAAATCAGAGATGCAAATTTAGATGCTGTCTTGAGGCACCTTTGGTCCTTTCTTCTGTTGTTTCCCACATTTGGGGCCTAAGGGGAGGTATGATGAAATCTGATTAGCAGTAAGTCTGTTAATTATAACTCCTAAATTAGAGCATCAGTGCAGAAGCATCACTTTCTGATTTGGATTAAAAAGCCCTTCATCTCAACAAAGCACAGCCAGTGCAGCTGAGAGCAGAGTGCACTGAAATGCATCAGATCAAAGTGATGCATTTTCATGTGTGATGCCAAAACGGCTAATGAATTACTTAGGCTGAGATTTATTACCCACTACCTACTGATGCTCTTGCAATGCACTACCCAAAGCCATGAGTTTGTGTAAACTCACCTGCTGGTTTATCTTTGTGTTTCCACCAAGAGGCTCCTCTGTGAGGTGTCAAACTTTAAATTTAGTCCAGCCTGGTGTGGGTCTTACTTAAATTCTGAACTTGGTAGCATTTTATTCTCAGGGTGGGACTGAACTTGGCAATCATTATACAGAGGCTGCTGAACAGCTTCTCTTTCTCTCTGCTTTTGACAAGGTTTGAGGGGCTGCAGGCCCATGATATGCACAAAGTAGAGTGGGTTTTTTGCAGCTTTTGTTGCTCCTGTGCCAAGGTTTTATGGTGCATGCACAAATCCAGGCTTCTGGAACACGTTGAGGCTGTAGATTTAAGGGCAGAGATGTTATAAGAGAATCCACCTGGTTTGACATGTAGCCATGAAAAACAGGAGGGCCATGTGAGAACTGAGTTACCGTAACTTCTCTTGTCCAGATTTCTTTCTAGAAGGGCTCATTAGCCAGTGGTTTGACTCTGTACCAAACACAGGCTTCTGCAGTTGTTTTCAGTTGCAATTTGTCTAAAAATAGGGTGAGGCAAAGCACCTATGTCTGCTAGGATGGAAGTTTGACACAAACAGGTGAAATGGCCTGGTTGTATACAAAGATACAGGAACAACTATTTTTGCCTCCAGGACTTGTTGGGCAGAAAATAACTCGGTCCTACCAAAGCTGGGACATCTGGTGCATGAAAGTGTTTTGTAATGAATTGGAAATGGCATTACTGCAATATATATAATAACATGGGGAGGGTGCAGTATGGTGTGGGGAACTTGTGTAGAAGATAGAAAATGTCATGGTTTTCACATACATTGTGGAAAAGAGAAAATAACTTCAAGTGTAAAGGATATGGAAATTCAGTGAATAAACAGTGCATTCGAGGATTTTTCATGCAACAAGCTAGATTTATCTTTTAAAGAAAAAAATCTATAAGCATCAATGACTGCAGTTAGATGATGAAATCTGAGTGTGCAAGAAAACCTACTTTTCAATAGTTATCCATTTCCTTAAATTTAAACAATCAAACATTCAAAGACCTAAGATCTGATTCATTTCTCATTTGTATCAGTTTCATCCAGGACAGCTCCTGAGATTTGAAAAAAGCTGTGCTGTTTAACACCTGAGTAAGCTAAAACCAGCTTCATTTTCCTGTTTGAGATCAACAACGTTTCAACAGCTTCTTTCTTAACAGGCAAAATGGACTAGAACTATCAAAACACTGGGTTCACTTTGGGCAATAATTCACCAGGGCTGGGTAACTTGTATACACATTGAGAAACTGCCCTTTCAGATTTAACCAGGTGCGGGTTGGGAGTATGAAGGCAATCCAACATTTCTTGAAAAGCTGGGATTTCTGTTCTTCCTTTGTTTTGAAGGTGAAAGAGTCTCATGGGATGCAGGTGCAGCTCTGACTTCCATCCAGGCAATGAATGACTCAACGAAGAACATTATCTCCTTGCTCAAAAGCAGATGTGATGCTCTTACCTATCCCCTTGCACAAGGGAAGACATGGGAACCTGGAAGTGCAGGACCACCTTCATGGAATATCATATATTCCAGTATTTTTGTTAGCTCATGTGTTCACAAACTATATCCACATGGTATAATACCCCAGAGACATATAGTATAACATGATGCAGTTTACCTCTAAGTCAGGCCTCTGTTGTATGGCCTAAAAGCTTTGTAAGAATTTAGCAGCAATATCAAGAAAAACCAATATAAGTGGTCCATTAATGAATGGGTCCTTGAGTGTCAGGAAGCAGACGTTGTTGGAAACTTGTGTAATATTACTGTTGGGTTTTATTAATTAAATATAGCTATTAATATGACCTTGGATTTAAACACAATGACCTCTTTTGTGAGTATGATTAGCAGATGTTTACCATAATTCTTCACTCTGTGAAAAATGCTTGTTGCACCCAATAAAAACAACCGTATTTACTTTGCTAAATCAAATATTTGAAACTTGGGTCTTACTTTATATATCATGGCTCCAGTGTCTTAGGCTTTCCAAGTTTAAAGTTGAGAGCTCTTGGAGGAACATATGTGGTAGATCTGGGAGCACAATGACCTATTGTATTAGGGAGTGCCTTCCCCCCTCTCTTTGGCATTGTATCTCCTACAGTGGAACCAGTGTGCTCCGCCAGCTTCTGGATTTTAGTTTTACACAAGGGTGAAGAGAGCAGTTTTTAATCCAGAAGGTTTTCTATATTTTATCTGTTACTTGCGGGCAACTTCCTTTCCAGAAGAACTGCACCAATGGAAGCAGGAAACTCAATTCCAGTTCTTAAAATAAAGCTGGAAGTTATTTTCCTCTTCAATAGCATATCACCTAATTTTAGACTTTAAAAGGTCTAAAGTTCCCCGGTAATTTTCCTATTCTCCTACCAAATCCAGAATTTAGAGGTGATAAATCCCATGAACAGGCCAGATCATCCGCCTAAATGTCACCTGCTGCCCTCAAACTGCAGCAGGTATTTTCTGTGTGTATGAGCACTGGCTTGTAGCTGCTGGGGTCAGCTTTAGTAGTGGGTCTGCTGCCTGCTTGTCTGCAGCGCTGAAAGGAAATAGCAAGGGAACCAAACTATGCTTTTCTTGGGAAACCACTCCCTTTGGAATGGAGAGATATGGCTTGCCACTTTTATTTTGTTTCCCCCTCCAAAGCAAGCAACAACATTGCAAGGATCAGGGCCAGCAAGAGAAGAATATTATTTAAAAGGCGTCATCTATCTAGCCCAGTGTATTTCAGGAAAAGGAGGCTCCCGCTTCATATTTTAAGGAGTGTAATAAAAATAGCAATCAGTTTAAGAAAGGGGCTGACGGACCGGAGAAAGTGACAGCAGCAGCACAGGGAAATAGTGCTCCATTTATCTGAGCACACGAGCGCATTGATAACGCTGCTCTCTGCAGTAGGTGCTATCAAATCCGAGACAATTTGTATCCCCGGTGTGGCAGGTTACTTACATGGGAACAAGTCTCCCTGACATTATTGCAGATCATCATTAACTAGCTACTGCTGTTTGTTTGCCGTTACCTGCTAGACGATGTTCCTGAGTCATGTCGGATCATTTATATCTCTCACCCAGTTTAGGGACCTGCTGCTTCTGAAAGCACACCCGGCCTGGGATCTCTTCCCTCGCTTCCTTTTCAATGGGGGAGAAAATTATCGGGTGCAGCTTCCCTCTTGCTTTAACCTAAGTGAAAACAAAGGTGGTGTAACAAACATTGAACAGGCTGTGAGGAGCAGCTCCAGTGGGCATACACGAAAGGAGGGGCAGAAGTAATAAGGAAGAAGGATGGGCTCCTCTCCTCCATCCTCAGATCTGATGTTGGCAGGGGTGTGGGTGTGTGAGGATCCAGATAAGGCTTAACGGCTCTAGGTGGGATATCCTGGTTTCTGAAGATCTTTAAGCAGTTGGAGTGGCATCCTACAAGCACATTTCTTGATTATCATTCTCAGTGTGTTTCAGTTTCCTTTTCCTTTGTTCAGTAATATTTGAGATTATTGTCTGTTATTAAAATGTGAACTCCTTTTCAGCTTACAACCTGAAGGGGGTTTTTTTATTTATTTTTGCCAGCTTCAAACGTTTGTTTTCTTTCAGTAGCATATTTTAGCTCTTTGCAGAAAACACAAGGTCAGTTTGTCACTTTACAAGTCTTTGGAAGCCAATTGCAAAATCTCCATTGAAGCCAGTGCATCTCTTGATTTGTAGTTGACAGTTTGCCCCATTATATCTATCCTAAATAGTTGCAGGTTAGGTCACTCGGGAGGGAAAGCTATAATTTTGTCTGAAAGCACAGTTTGGTGAAACTATGATATCAGCACAACTATTATAAAACATGAAGTGCTTTGTCTTCTCCCTTATAAAAATGTGTAATTTCTACCCATTATCAGTATTATTACAAGAGTCCTTGCAGTAAACTTGTCTTTTGATGGGCAGAAACTTGTCTTTGCTAGGAATGAATACAATGAAGTGTAACTTCTCTTTTAAAGGAAAATAAATAACACAAGTGAAGTTTACTAGAACACAATAAAGCCATTTCCAGGAAAGCTGCTGCAGAGGAAGACAGGACATGCTGAAGATTTATATTTGGGGTGAACATGTGCAAGTACCATAATGATGCTGTAGAGAACATTGGAGTGAAATATTTGATCAACAAATATGCCTGAAGAAAATACATGGTTTGGATTTCTGACTGGATTTCAGATTACAGTAGGACAGTTAGATGGAAGTGCCTTTAAATATATGCATGAAAGCATCATCCTGCTGAGGGGGATGTGAGGTCTAGCATGGTTGCCTCTTTCCTAGACAGAACAAACTGTGACTGTCCATCAATCCACTGGGTTGTTCAGTTTGTGGATTCAGGGATGAGCACCAGGAGAAGGAGAAGTTGTGCAATGAAAGGTTGGTCTCAACATCATACAACTCACTGTGCATCCACTACCACGAGAAGAGGTTTGAAACCAAAGCATGGATTATCGTGGCTAGGTGTGCAGTTGTTTTGAACTAATTCAATCAAGAATCAAGAGATTATAGGGAAATAAAGCAAGGGGGAAAACAAAGGAAAAAAATCAATAAAAAGGGTGGAGTAGCAGCTGTGATTAAGGAAAAAGATTACTGTTGATTTATTGATTTGGTCTTCAGCTTGCTATCTCAATCAGGCCCTTTTTTGGTTAATGTTATTAATATTTATACTTCAGTACCATGTGCCAATTAGAGTAGATTATAATTAAGTCTCTAGGCCTGGAAATGTTAGGCCCCACATAGCACAAGGCCTTCACATCCAACATTACCGGAAAGAGAAACTTAAGTCTGAAAACCTGATGCTGAGCACAGAGAAAGGCCGGTTGTCTGTGCAGCACCAGACTCAGTTTTTGTGGTTACCCTTTCTGGGAATGCCAGAGAAAGATGGTTGCAGAAGGTTGTTGCCAAGCTTTTGAGTTTTGAGGGAAGTCACTGGCCAAGCCTGTCTTCCGCTCTTCACAGGCTCATGTTGAAGGTCGTCTTTTCCCTGCAGAGATGCAGTTTTGGGGCATCTTTGTCTGCAGGTGATGTTGTCTGTCTGCTGGTTCTGAGACTCCTCTGGATTTGCACAGCACCTTGATGTAGGCTCTTACTCTGCAATGGCCAGAACAAGTTATAGGAGCTTTTAAGGTCTTGTCTTTGGTTTGAGCTGAGAACGGGATAGTTGAAGACTTATTTTGTCTCTTGTGTGGAGGGAAACATGAGAACTCCTTGTTGTGGAGTGGCAGAACTGAGTCACTGAGGGTTTAGTCAAAGAAGAAACACATCTCATTAGTGCAAACCAGAATAAAAAATGTGCTTTCTTCATTACTCATTATACCACAGTGGGAATCAAAATCATTCAAAAATTGTTGTAACAGCTATATGTTGCTTAGATAAAATAATCTGGAGAGATTTTGTGGGAATCACTACTGATTTATGCAATGCAATATGTGAAGCCAACTTGCTGTGATTTTTTCCAGTTATGTGCAATTACATTAGATTTAATCAAAGAACTTTGAATTACTTGCATCGTTCCATAGTGCTTGCATGATACCTCTGGGTATCACTGCATGAGTTGTGGCCATTTGAATCTACTGCTCCTGCAAACAACACAGTGGGAAAATTAATTTACAATTTCCTTGTATATCTGGATGCTTAATTTTTAGAGCTGGGCTGTGTTATTGGTTGGTTTTCTGTATTTGAAGCATAAATCCTATTTTTTTAAGAAAACTGTGCGCAATTCTATTTCACCCTTACCATATGAAAAGATTTACTGTGTAGTTTACTGGAAATGAAGGGCTGAGTGTAACCCATTGTGCCAAACTCAGTTCTTCACCTCCCTTTCCTGCTTCCTTATGGATAGTCAATGTGCTGAGATTTTGCCTTGTCTGATATAACATATCCTAGCAGATACAACTCTCAATAAACCATGATGTGCTACTCAGCCAGTGGGACAGAGCCACGTCACCCTAACAGTCCACAAGTGCTGGAGCTACCAGAACGGGGCTGCTTGGGATGGTGGGGTTGTCAGCTCTGGAGAGCAGATGAACCTTTGAGGTTGGTGGGAGCACGTGGGAATATTTGGGCAACCACGTGTTCATGAATCTGCCCCACACCATCCTCTGCAATGGGCTTTAATGTCCCTGCAGCTTCAGTGAGTGTGTTTGTGCTGTGCAGTCACTCAGGAAGTGCACTTCAGTATCATTAGAGGGAGGGATTTATTAGTTTCTCCCATTTAAGAAGGTTTAATTAGTTCCTGTAATATTTCACGTTTTAAGTACGGGAGAGGTACAAAATGGCTCCTGAGAAAAACGGAGCCATTTAGAAGGGAGAAGCCCTTCTCCATACCACCAGCAAAAACGGGATAGGGAAGTCATGTTAGTTCTCAGCACCTACTTGATTTATTTATTATTTTTTATATTGCAACTACCTCACAGCATTTGGAGTCGTGTATGAATTTTCTTGGTGTGAACTCATGTGTAAGGCAACAAATATCGTGTGAGAAGATGTTGGCCAGTTCTTTCTGCAGAAGGCAAAACCATCCTGCCTGTGTTAGCTCGTGCTGAGGCCAGCACTGGCAAACCCTCTGCCACTGCCTTGGTGCCACAGTCAGAGCTCTCTTGGGAACCAGAGGACTGGGGGCTTAGAGGCTTCACAGACCCCGAGTGGTCAAATAATAGAAATACATTTTGTATTGTATTTTTCAGAAAGACCCTAACTTTGCGCATCAGCAACTCAATGCATTTGGACTTCAAATGGTTGGGAAAGAAATGTACTCTTCTNTGCATCAGCAAGTCAATGCATTTGGACTTCAAATTTAGTTAATCTTGCAATGGTTGGGAAAGAAATGTACTCTTCTTAGTAAATCTATGTCTTAGAAAATACAATAATTGATATTTAGCCACGAAAATAAATAGCTACATAAAAATGAGCTTCCCCCCTAGGAAAAGCAATAGAGCCTATAAAATTTTTTATTTTTGTTGATCATTGCCTGCTCTCTTGCAGCTGCTGAAAAGGGTGGCTTTGCATTCACAGGGCTTGGTGGACAAATAAAGGAGTAAATAAAAGGGTTTGCTGACGCAAGCGTCGCGAGGAACACGCAGCACGTGAGTGGAAAACCACTCCAATTGGCAAACAAAGCAATAATGTTCTGCCTTGAGTATCCCGGGCAAACCTGGGAGGAGTGGAAAGCAGTAGTGATTTTTTTTGGGTCTTTTTTAGTATGAATGTTTTTAAAACATTGCTGACTGTTAGTGTCAACAGAGAAGTACAGAGGAAGAAAAGCAGAAATAAAAGCATGACTGGAAAGGTGCATCAGAATACAGTAATTACAGAAGCTTTATTTTTGCTGCCTTTGATGCCAGCATAAGTATGTGAAAACTAATGCACTGCAGAGGACAGGTTTGTGGTTGAAATACACTTGATAGATTTTGACAAATTAAACAGTTGTAAAGATGTTTGGAAGTTTTCCAGATCTTTACTGTTATTTATGTCAGTGATCTAAAAAAATCAGTGGTTAATTTGCAGTTCTTATAATTTTTATGATACTTATGTTGTTGTAAATTTAGCAGTGTGCGGCATCAACTCAGCGGGATACATTTTATGTTGTCAGCTACCTTTTGATATCATAATAGATTTCAGTTGCCAGAGCTTCAGGGAAAGAGAGAATAAAATGTACAAGTGCGCTGTGCAAGCGCTTGGATCAGACCCAGGCAGGAAAGGAGTAGGTCTGTGAGGTGGTCATTGAAGCCAGCTTTTGTCCTTGAGGGGACAACAGGGATGCTCCAGAGTCCTCTGCCCATGGTGATAAATGTGTTGTAAGTGTTAAGGATGGATAAGATGCTGGTAGGATCGGGACCTGTGGTATTATTGATGGGCCTTTGAAATTTGAGTGGCTGCTTATGACTGATCATGGCAGCAGTGCAGAGCTCTTTGGGTCTTATCCCACTGCATGGACCTTCTCCTGACCCTGTGTCCCAACAGCACCCAGTGTGGGCTGTGGCTAATGGGCAGCACGTTGAGATCTGGTCTTCCAGCAGTTGTCAAACTCATGTCTGTCTCAGTGTGTAACCTGGTTTTGGGAAACTATCCATGCCCAATTTGCTAGGGATTTCAACATGGTGGCCTACAGCATGTTTCATGGGTAAATACAAGCTAGAGAGAGGCCAGGTGAGTCTCTGACATGATGTGGTCAGATGTGGGAGCAACTTCTTTTTCTATTCTGTAGGATGGAACTGATCAAAAAGAGAAGGCTCTAACAGGAATTTTAGAGTGCCTTTGATACCTGAATTCACACATTTTGCAAGCTTTTTTAATAGATAATTTTTGCATTATTTTTCTTTTTATGAAGACTCTCTATTGTCTCTATTTATAGAGACTTTTCTTCTGTTGTCTCCTGTCTTGGTGGAGGGGAGAGACATTTCACGATCAGGTGACTTAAAGAAGAGATGTAGTTGTTTCCCCCATGGGAGGCTTATTTAAGTGGGTTAAAAATGTTGGTTTTAATCTGAGGAATGAGACCTGCCTCGGGAATATGTGACACGTGAAATGGACTTTTTATAAAACATAGCCATGCCCTTCCCATCTTCCACTTCTTTCAATATTTGCCCTTTGCCTTCTAAGCCTGAAAATGGAAGAATTTATTAACGGTTGTTTCCTCAGTGTTTGTGGCATTAGCCACGTTTCTCAAGGGCGTTTCATGTGCTCTTTCCAGTCTAACGGGATTGTCCATGGAGTGCAGCTCCAGCACACTGGGGATCCATTTGCACAGATAGCTGATTAAGCTGAACCTTCCTCATCCGTAGGTAATCCCAAAATACGCAAATTGTTAGCGTGAGATTGGTTTTGGAACATTTTTAGGTTCATAATTAAACGCTTTGTAGTTGTCCTCCACCTCCACATCCCTTTTCATCGGAGTCTTTAGCTGTGCTGACTCCAGCTCTCCTGTTCCCTTTTTCTTACTTGATTTTTCTCCCCCCCCCCTGCTTTTTTTCCCCCCTGGAGGTAGTTTCATGTCTGACTCTTTCTCTGGGTACTGCCTCAAAGCTGAATGGCTTGGAGCAGATTTCTGGGCACAAAGAAATTTTGTGTGCCACTGCTTGGGTTTTGCTGGATCTTGCTCTACAAGATGACGGTGGCCAACGCTGGAGTGAGCATGGACATGGCTTTGGGGAGAAGACATATGTTTACTCCTTATTTGTGGACATACTGGAGATGGGACAACTGAGAGGTTTTGTTTTTCCTGGAAATTGCCAGCCAAGAAATGTTGGTATGGGCATCATGGGGCTGTGCAGGAGCAGGTGTTCGCGTGGGCACCTGCACCACGCTCCATCGCTGCTCTTCAGGTCAAAGATGCTGCTCTTGTGTGTTGGATCAGCAAGATCAAATTTCCCTTTTGCTTTGCAGCAGCAGACTAGTATGTTAGTCTCTGTTCGCTGGCTAGACTTATTCTGGCTAATGTTTGCCAGATTCTTCTATTACATATTAAAATAAGATCGTATGAGTGAGTTTTTTGTGTGTGTGTCAAAAAACTAGGCCAGCCCTAACAAGCACATTTTTGTGTTTTTGTTGGGTTTTTTGCATTTTGTCATTTTACATATTGAAAAATGGAATGCAAAAAAAAAAAAAAAGCCTGTTAACATCAAAAAGAAATAAAGCTTTGCATTATTCTGCATAAGTGTTAAAATCTGACTGATAGTTTGTATATACAGACTTCGTTCTTTATGGTGTTTCCTTTCCCCACCCAAAGATCACAGATGCTATGATAAAAATTAATGCTCTTTTAGTAAATGCTTTTCTTTTCAGTATTTTGCCTAAAGAGGGTCATGCAGTGCTTTTGCTACTAATAAATGTGGCAAATTTTAGTTAAAATAACAGTCACTAATTTGTTGAAGCAGGATCTTCTAGGAGAAAATTTCTTCCTCCTTAAATCCAGCTATTTTAATATCAAAAACTTTTTCTTTTTACCATCAGGAGAGTAGCCCTGTTTGAAGAATTGAGCTTTAAAAAATGTCTTTGTAAATTGAGATTTTAGGACTACCTATTTGGAGGATGTTCCGTATGATAAATGACCCTTATAAGACAGAAAAAAAAAGTAATTTTGCATGTCTGCTCTCTAGGACGTGTGATAATAATAAATGAACATTTTATATATCATTATATATATATCATGGCAGAACAAAAATCAGAAGATATATTATTCATTATTCCTGTTACTTTATATTTAAAAGGCAAAGGTTTTTGCTTCTTTGCCAAAACAAGGGCTACAGAATATATTTGTTATAATCCCTGCAAATATGAAGGGTGGAGAGATCTTCCAGGTCATTAGCACTGAAGAAAACAGAGATGCCTTTAATTGTATTCATTTGAACATTAATACATTAATGCTGAGATTTAAGTACTGTTACTATTAAAAATTAAACTGGAGGGGTAGTGTGTAGATCATATGCTTTAGTGTAAGTTGTCAGGTGCAGTGTTTGCATATTTAGCCTGCCATTCCAACGCTAAAATGGACGTTTGAGGCCAGATCTGGCTTTCCAAGGGACGCTTTTTACCCCCCCCCC
>WEKX01008934.1:500589-538407 GCA_013390025.1 Pitta sordida
ATTTCTGGCAGTAGCATTTCTTTTCGTGGATGCATTTGCACCACCTGTGCAGAAGTTGCAGCGATTAAAATCAGAGGAGGATAAGGAGTAACTTGTTTGCTGTCCTGAAGTCCTCTTGTTCTTCTCCCTGTCCTCCCCCTCCGCCGTGTCCGCAGCTATTTTGCAATATGCAACCCCCTCCGAGCACCGCCTGCGGAACTGGAGTAGCTCTGGCATGTAGATTTCCCAGTGGGAGAACTTGTGTGGATGGTAATTTTAATGAGACCTGATTTAAGCAGTAGAATAGATCCATAAAACTAATACAAGCAGACTTTCAAGAGCTCTACTATTTGTCAGAGCAGTGAATTTTAGAGGTGCATCCATTGGCTTGGTAAAGAATATTATAATCTGGAAAACTTAACCTGTATTAATTCAGATTGTTTCTATGCAAAGTACTATTTGAGAGCGTTTAGAATCCAGGGCAGGCCAAATATAGACTTATTTATTTTTGAGGCTCAACTTGCGTCCAAAAATCGTGCTGGAACCACAGGACCTGAAAGCTGTGCTCTATATGAATGAATGCAAAGTCTGTACGAGTGCACACAGCTGTGCCTCTAAGCTGTGACAAACCCTTAGCTTTGCTTTTTTTCCCCTTCGTTTAAGGCCACCGCTCAGTCCATATGTATTTCCACCTCTCCCATGTTGTCACACCTAGTTATATATGGCAGTAACACGGGTTCCTTTGGCTACATGGGGTTTGTTCTGTGAATACAGGCGTTACACCCATCCCAGAACCTGAATCCTGCTTCACGTAATGCACTTGGTCCACGGCTTTTATTTTTCATCCCGGTGCTCTGGAGTGTCTCTTGCTGTTGTTGGAAATTGCATGGTTCTGCTTGGCTTTAATAAACTGTTTTCTTTTCCTGCTCTCCTTCTCAGCCTTTCCCCTCTGTCCTGTTGTGGGGTTTTGTTTGGCTTTTTTTTTTTACCCCAAGTAGCTTTTCCACCTCCACTATCTCAAATGGCAGTGGAAGAAAGAGCAGGTGGGGGGAAGCTCAGGGCAGGAGCTCGAGATGGGAATGGGAAGAGCTGGAGCACCAGTAAACAGCAGAGAACAAGGGGCAGAAGAACATCACAGGGGAAGAGTGAGGAGGGAGGGATAGAGGGAGGCCAGGTGTGCAGGCAGAGTGGAGGAATGCTCTGTGCTGGTGAGGGGGGAGACACCAGCTCTGCCACCTCCTTCCCAGGCTCAGCCTCATCAACTGCAGGGACATGGGCAGAGAGGAGGTGGCTTTTGCCAGAGCTGGGGGTAACAGGGACATGTATTTAAGTGAGGAAAAAGTTTATTTGCTTTTTCTCGCAGGAGATGCTAAGTGATTTTGCAGTTTGAGTGGAGTGGCATTATTGCACTTAGCTCTGCATTTATTAAATAAATTTGTTCTCTAACTCAAGTGTTAAGTGTGTATTATGAAACCTCGGAGCCAATCTTAGTGGTTGCAGTGTGCAAATATTTTTTAAATTATGTAATTAAACAGGGCTTGGGCTGCAATGTCCACTGAAGTGATTTATTAATTGAATGGTTTGATTAAATTTAATGTTATTTTAGTTTATACACAGAGGACTGGTATCTGTTTCACAGATAGTGACATCTTGTGGGGCTGTCACTGATGGTTCAGAGGTCCTTAGGAGGAATCTTTAGCACCCAATTAAATATTAACCAAGAAGATGTGACTCGTTCTTTCTCTGTCCCTGAAACTCTGTTTTGACATCTAAGGCTGGTGATAAAAATTTGCTCGGCAGAATCACTTGCAATGCACTCTATTTATCACTAGATTATTTCCAAATTAATCACACTAAAAATCTTTCCATTGTAATTGTGCTGGGGCTCAGCGCTGTACAATGTGTGTAAATAAGAAGTGCCCTTTTAATTTCCACGTTAACTGTGTCTTGCCACGGTTGCAGCCGAACTGTATCTGTTTCGTTGGAATGTCATTTTAAAGGTATTGTGGTTACTGAGCGGCAGCTGTGATTGAAAAGTATGTAAACTAATCTTTAGTTGCTCGTGTCATTTTTATATTCTTATGTCAGAACACAAGAAAGCTGCTTTAAATTTGTCTTTCACTGTGTATTAATTTTCAAGTCTAATTTTTCTTGGGTTAAAGCATATACTGCATTCTCTACTGCACATTACCATTCAGTGCCAAAGTAAATGGCTACTTGTGAAAAAGTACAAAATTAGTTCCTGCTTGATTACTGTAAAATACATATTTATTTTCGTAGGGCGAGTTTTTATTGCCAGTGCATAAAGGACAATTATCCTGCATGGTATCGGTGACTTAGAAGACAAAGTAATCAAGCATTGTATCTTTATTACTGTGAAGAGCAGATCTGTGCATTGCTCTCCACAAAACAAAAGGGAAGGTACAAGGTATTTTTGAGGGTTTTTTGGGTTTTTTTCATTTCTTCTTCTAGGCTCCCACTATGTGTTGTTCTGTTGTTGTAAATGCAGACCATTCGAAATTAAATTCTCAGCTAATATGTCTGCATAAGAACTTCTTTGTCTTTTGATGCCCAACCATTGAAAATTAAATGTGGTTGCGGATAAGTATTTATTCATAACATACCTCACACCTGATCTTGTGTCGCTATGACATCATCTTTGCCACAAAGATTTCTGGTGGTTTAAAAATGTTCCGTGGTGAAATAAGTGGGAGAGGTAGAAAAGGGGCAAGGAAGGCAACAAAAATAAACTACTAGTGGGATTTGATGTTTTGCCAGTTAAAAACAAAATATAAAAAATCATGTTCTGAGGTCCACATGCTGTCTTTGATCCATGGCACAGGACTTCCATTTGTGCCGGTGGCTGCTCAGTCTGCAGAGGGAAGGTTGTACATGACTTAATTTGTATGTTGTGGGAAGTACATTTTCCTAGCATGTGGTCTAGCTTACTTGAAGAATCTGAAATGCGTTATAAATGTAAATGCTGTGTTTAAGTAAAACTTCATTATGTTTTGGTGGTTTCCAAAAATGCACAGGATTTGACCTTAAAGTGTTATTTCAAGGTGTTATGATGTATGAGCTAGACTTTGTAGTCTTCTAAATTAAATCTTTGAACATGTTATTATTGTATTTTGGCATCGGCAAGATGTAGTTCTCAGCTATTTTCTGTCACAGCCTTCATTTTTCTAACAAGAGTAACAAGACAGGGCCAGATTCTTCTGTAAGAGGCGTGTGCAGGATGGGGATTACCCCTGTGTTCACTGTGGTGTAACCGAGGACGGGTCTGCCGTTCGCATCCAAGTCCAAGGTCACGACGGCTCCTCATCCATGGCTGCCATCGGGTTGGAGCCCGTGCTTCCGCAGAAATGTAGGCACAGCCCCCACCCACCGCAGCTCCCCTTGACCACTGCAGAGCCCCACGTAGGATGTGGTGAAGAGTTTAGCATTTGGATCCAAATCTGGTTCATATATAAAAGGAGTTGTGTTTCTGTTTGGAAAATATGAGCCTTTTTTACGTAGCCCAGGTGTGGATTAGCTCTCTCAACCATTTGCCCATTCCTGTGTTTGTGGGAGACTGTTTTCAATTCTTACAAAGAGGCTGTACAAGTCAAGCCATAGAAACAGCAGAAGCAATCCAAAAATGGATTAAAAAAAATACTAAAAAAAAAAATTAACAAAGTGTTTGTGATCTCAGGCTGGTAGTCTGGATGTGGGAGCAGACATAACCACTATATGTATGCTTATTTCCAAAGAAAATAACTGCAAAACATTTCCACCTATGCCATGAGCGCTCAGGGCTTGTATTTCTCCTTCTCTGTAACAGCCATCTGTTCATGTTACAGCGGGGCCATGGGGCACCATCCTCGCCATGGCATGCGTCCCCTTGGGCAGTGCCCAGGCGTGGAGAGGGCGCCAGCCAGCCAGACACAGGGAGAGGCAGGGTTTGGGCTGGGGTATGTTGTTGCAGAAAAGTCGATTAAGAAGAAGAGCTCTGAGTCAGCCCCTGGGGCTGTGGCCGTCGGTCGATGAAGTGCCAGAGAGACCGTCTTTGTAGTGTTGGTTTTGGTACTGTTTTCACGCTGCACACTCTTGGTATGAATCATAATGGTTACGAAGGTAATTTTCCCTCAAGAAAACAATCCCTCCCCCAAACAATCGTGGAGCCACCCTTTCAGTCGCTTTGCGTGGATGTCTTTCTGTCTGTCCATCCTGAGGTGATCTTCCACCACAGGCTTGGGGTGGGAAGGGAGAGCACATCGGAGGCTTGTCTTCCGTCTGTGCCCAGGAGTTCCCTGTTTTCCTCCTTCACGTAGGAGGCTGGCTCCTGGATGGGGGAGGCCTGAAAAACTGGTGCACATCTTCAGCATCGAAGACACGTGGGATACCTCGCTTTCCCTCTGTCATTCCTTCCCTGCATCCCAAATAGGC
The DNA here is from genome assembly GCA_013390025.1 of Pitta sordida. NCBI lineage: Eukaryota > Metazoa > Chordata > Aves > Passeriformes > Pittidae > Pitta > Pitta sordida. The sequence goes on from WEKX01008934.1 coordinate 504,997, forward strand.
TAATGCTTAGAAATGCATCCAGCCTCGAGTTCAAAACAGATCGCTTACCCATGTTTCTTGAACAGCTAATTTTGCAGGCATGTTATTATTCACCCTCTGCTATTTTCACACTGTGACACAGAACTAGAGAGAAGAAGAGATTGAAATTTTGACCAGTACGTTATCCTGATACCTGAGATGCCGTGTTGATATGAGAGTGTCTTTACCACAAGGACTTTCTTGGTGGTTTTAGAGATCCCGGTGTGAATAAGTAGAAAAAAGCAGAACTAATAGCTTAAGAAGCAAAAATATTTTTTTCTTAAAGAAATTGATTAACATGCAAATATGTACTGTATGCATATTAAATATCATTTCAAAATGTGATGGGCAGGAAGCATAAGTGATGCCATTTGGTTTTGTGGCATCAGTGTGGGTTGATTAAGGGGGTGGGGATAAATTTTGGGGATTATTGATATAGCATGAGTAGAGCCAGATGGTTGTATTACACATCTTTTGTGTTCTTGTTTGCTTCTTAAAGCAGTTGCAGAATTTTGCCCTGGGCAAAATTTACTCTTTGCTTGTATGTTCCCCTGTGAATTTACTTTTGACAAAGTAGTTCACAAAGAGGGGAAACATTGTGCCCGCAGACTCATCTCTTCCCTTCACATTTGCGGAGCCAAGAGCCCCCTACTTAGGAAATATTTTGTGACTTGTGAAATAAATTAGCAATAGGTGCAAGTTCAGAGTGTGTGTGGTGTGTATCACTACCCCTCGGTGTGCAGTATTGATTTACAGAGTGTGGTGTTTGTTAGATTTTCCTTGCAGTGTTTTGGAGAAGAAAGTGTGGAAATGGCAACCTGTTCAGTTTAATGCGCTACTTATGTAGTGTTCTTCCATTAAAGAAATGTTGTCTTAAAGATTAATGAGCTAATTTTTCCGCTGCTCTTTTTTTTTTTTTATTTTAAGTTTTGAAATTGTGGTGTACCTGATTCATGTGATCAAAAACACATACTTCGTGGTATTCAGGTTGAGTGGGAGAAGGTTGTGCTAGGTAGGTGTTTGTGACATTTGTTGGAACCGCGTATCACCGGAACCACCAAAATTTACATGTGTTTGTTATTTCCCTTTGAAAGCAATTTTTTATTTCCCATAAAAAGATGGGGTTTTGTAAAGGCTTTGTGAGAAAGAATTTGTTTTACTTGTGCGTCGCACCAGTTTTTGTGGGTGTAGCTCCATTGACTCAGTTATTCCCAGCTTACATTCCTGTAGGCTCCTGGAAGATGAGTTCCCTTTACACCTATCAATTGTAGTGGAAACAGTCGTGCTCGTGAACGTGTTTTGTCTCTGCCTGTGTTCCCATGTGAAATGTGTGCCTGGAGAAGGTGAGGGGAATCACCTTGCTTGTGGTAGTGGGACTTTTATAGGGGACCAATTCATGCTGTCACTGACGCAATGGCCCCACATCTGCAACCCCTCTCCAGGCAAAGCTGAGCCCTGTGTTTTGCCCACAGTGTGAACAGCAGGTTTGGGCCCATTTTTAAGAACCTGTACTTGATGTAAAAACGGGGATGGGCAGCTCTGACCCCACTGAAATCTCCGAGTAATTTAGTCACAAGTCTGAGACTGGAGCAACTTACTCCTCATAATGATGCTATTGTGCTCATCCGATCAGTTCTGGAAATGTTTTAGTAAGTCTATCTTACAACATTATAAGAAGATAATCAGCTGCCTTAGAAGGTCCCCATCTGGAGTATAGAGTTCTTTTACTGAAAGATGTTTTGCCTTTCCGAGATAGCTCTCGCATTTCATCATCTGTTGTGCAGAGATGAAGTGCATATGAAAAGTCAGTGACTCTGAATCCATCTGTTGTTATTATTTTCCACTGATAATTGGCTTGAACAATGAAATGTCTGTGTCTGTAGCCTTTGAAACTGTACACCCTGTTTATTTTCTGGAGGTCTTGCTCCGCTCTCCCCCCATGACTTTTTTTTTCTTGTTTTGTTTTATTTTGGGGAGGGGGGATTTGTTTCATTTTTCTCTCAAGCTCATAACTAGTGGAGCTTGCATGAAGATGACATCTTTGACTCCGTGCACCAGTACTTGTCACTCAGCATCTGATGCTTGCCTGCCAATTTTTGTCAGGGTCCTGTGTCTGTGCTGTGTGAGTGTAGAGTAGGCTTGCAGTAAGAAGACTGGCAGATCCAGAGTTCATAGAGATCTTACCTGAAATACAGGATTTATTTCACTTTCTCTATTAAAATATTAATTTAGAGCCCAGCATCTAATACCTATGGAATTAGATACTACCTGTAATAGTGTGATATATTCAGTTGTATCCAGTTTTGCACGATGCAGGGTATTAATATTGGATTCCACTAACAGCAGTTCCATTAGCTTGCTCAACCAGTATGAGATATATACGAGCAGGGAGGCATAACTACCAGCCAGAACTGCCAAAACAGTCATTAGAAGCTCCATTGGGATGGACAAAGGCTTTTACACAGTGATATACTGATTAAATTTTGTTCTATGGTTTATTTGCATCAAGGTTAGATCACTATCGTCTATGTGAACCGTATTATCTGACACCTTATTTGGAAGGTCATTTCAATGCAAAAATGGTGAATGATACAGGGACTCTAAAATTTCTTGCCAGCTCCCTTCATCGAGGATTTTTATCCTGCTAGACTCGAGTTGCTCACGTTGTCAGTGTTTTTGTGCTTTAACCTGGCGAGTCTATCCGAGGGAAAGTAAAAACTCCCTCCATACTGTACGAGTGCTCAGTGGAACTGAACACACGAGATCCCCATTAAAACTGTGAGTTATATCCAGTATCCTATCCTTTGAAATAATCTCTGACACATGCTTGAGAATCCAGTAAATGTGTGTTGCATCTTCTAAAGCCTGAATCTTCCTGTGTCTGCCTGTGTGGAAGTGCTCTTTCAGAATGAAATTTCGGGGCTGGACACAGCCGTGTCGTCCATGTTACGCTGTAGTCTGGAGCAGAGAGTAAGGCAGAGGAGTATAATCTTATTTGTGTTTCAATGGCAATCATTTAATACTGCAAGTTATTAAAAAATAATTAAATTACCAAAACCAACATGTAGCTGGGACTTACAATAAAAGGTCAATGTGATTTGACTCCTTAAGTTAGGAAGGGACACTGGTGAATTCCAATTGCTTTAAAATCGTGCTGCTTCATTCTATTCCTGGACTGGAAGGATAAACGAGACTGAAAAAATAATTTATTTCTCTAGAAGCAAGAGTAAATCACAGTATATAATTATGTATATTCGATTATAATAATAAATGCATAGATGTGCTTGGTGGTTATCACAGCCTCTAATTTACTTGTTTTTTGAAGTAAATATAGTTTGGAGGGGTTGTTTTATGAGAGTAATATTTGGAAAATAATGTTTCTGAGGAACACTTAGAAATTTCTTCCTTTTCCTCAAATAAACTAGTAAATAGGTGTGCATTATGCAGTGATTCATAACAGCCAAAATAGGTCTGTGTGTGGAATGTCTTTTATATAGTAAACAAAATAGGGACAGCGCAAGCAAACGCACACTTAATCTGTCGACCAAAAGTCTCTATATTAATTCTCAATCCTTGTTAAAAAATGAGCAGGTCAGGAATGTATTGAATTTCAGTAGTTAATGAAAATTAATTTTACAGGTGGTGTTTGGTTGTGTTTCTTCTGCTCTGGCAAGATGGGTGGCTGAGCCAAAGTGGGCACAGCACACAATTCAGCTCTGTGCCAGAGCAGTGCTTAGATTAGAAATGAACGCTTGGCGTGGAGTTGTTGGTGCTGTTGTTATTTACTATTAGGGGAGCAAAGCGTTTAGTGTTATGATTTGATCTGAATTTACAGCTCCTATCCCCTTAAACAAGCTGTGCAGCTTGTCAGAGATCAGGACAGGTAGAATGCACAGCAGGCGTCTGATTTGAGCCAGTTACTCATTTGCTGAGTGTTTGTGTTTATGCAAAGGGGCCTCTTCCTGCATATTTAATCTAGAGTAAGGCAGTGGCTTTTGTTGTGTTTAGACCACATACCTTCAGTCCTTCCTTACACTGCAGCCAGTGTTGAAGCACAGAAGGGCTGGATAGTCAAAAGTGCTTTAGTGTTTTCAAACTCTCAACTTTCTGCAGTTGGTTGGGAATTACTGTACAGCTCTTAAGCCTTTTTCTTCCTCATCCATGGGTAAGTTTGCACTCGGTAGAATAAGATACTTTTGTTTCTGTTCCATTTTATACGTGTGCAAAATATTTGTTGGTTTGTTTGTAATCAGCCAAACCTTCTTCAGCAAACCTGGTCCGCTGAGGGAGTTTGCAGGGAATTTAGATCAAGAACACAGGTGTTTCTGGAATATACTTTTGAATCAAGTACTAAATGCCATATTGCAATAGGCAGGTATTTGCAGGGTGGGGAGGTTGGGGGGGGGAAAGAGTTCGGTGTTATTATTCTTTGTACTAACAAATCCTGTTTTGTAACTGTCCTGAAGATAATGCTTCCATTGTTAGCTAAAAGCTTTCAAACACTGAGCAACGCAGAACTGCAAAAGCAGCAGCAGGGAAAAAAAAAAAAGAAAAAGAAAAAAAAAAAAGAGGAGAAGGGGAAGGGGGGAAAGCAACCCTCTGGTCTTTATTGTTTCCTTCGCAAGGGTCCTCACTCGAATGTCTGCGCTGTAATAGGGAGGTTTTTCTTATGTGGAAATTGAATCGTCTCTTCATTGATATTAATAGCACACTAGAGATGTTAGCCATGATGCAGAGCACCAGAGCTGTGGAGTAGGAAACCTGATATTGCAGGGGGAAAAAATGACAGTCCTATTGCTCCTCAGTGTGGGAGACATCCCTCCCCGAGCGCGGAGTTTGCATAATGGCATCCTGCCTCAACTATTTACTTATAGGTATTTTAATCTCGGGGTCTTTCTCTTAGTACAGGCGTAATTACTTGTCGCTCGCTCCTGCACTTATTAACTGCGCAGCTCGGTTACTGATTCCGTCTGGACAAATTAGTTTTAAAAATGACTTTGGAGAGAATCCGTGCGGTTTGCCTGAACAATGTATATAGTGTATACGTAACGTGTGCTGGGTTAGGAGAGCGTCAGGGTCTGACGAGAGGGAACTGGCATCAAAAATTAAAGAAAAGACGACAAAGGGCATGTCTTGGAGGCTGAGGGTTGTAGCACAGACAGCGCTTGGAGAAATATGGAAAATGTGCGGTGAGGCCAGAAGTAGTAGTTTTGGTTCCCAATTAACTATTTCCTTCGTTTGAGTAACTCCTCTCAAACAGAAGAGTGTGCTGTTCCACCACATGTTGGAAAGTGTGAGAATCTGAATAAAATTTCATCAACCTTATTAAAATATGTAGGGACTTTGGTCTTCTTGGGTACGAATCAGCCTACAGACTCGGAGGCATTTATTAACAATAAGACTGCTGAGGGTTTTTTTTAATAACAAAATTACAAATACCGTGTCTAATTGTGAGTGTATTACTTTTATGCACCAGTTAAAAAAAAAAAAACACAAACTTTTTATGAGGAAAAGTACCTCAGTCAAAGCACCTCGTGTGATTAGTGCTATTGTATTCTTAAATTTTGATTGATAGAGATAATAGTTTTCACTTAAAAATACAGACAGGTACTTTAACTTTCCATGACAATAGCTATTTGCATTTCTTTTATCTTTTTGTTTAACATTTGTGGGGGTTGGGACGGATTTGATTATTAACTCTTATTGCACACCGAGGTAAATGCTAAAACAAAGCTTTTGTTAAAGCTTCAAAAGGTAAAACAGCAAATATTGTTTTTAGGCTTCAATATTTAAAGGCTGTTAAAGGATACCTCGAAAATATTTTCACATGACCACGACCAGCAGTGTCACTCGCCTGCCAGGTAAGGGACGGGCCTGGGGGCGGAGGGGGGGCTGCGCTGGGCAGGAGCCCCCGAGCAGCGCCCGGGGTCACGGCGAACGGGGGGAATCGCGGCTCCCGGTGTGTCTGTGTGTGCGCAAAGTGGTGGTGGAGGGTTGTGGAGGACCCCCGGCCGAGGGTCCCACCCGGGCAGCGGCGGGTCCGGGGCTGGCGGGTGGCAGCGGTGCCCGCAGCCAGCCCGGGAGCCCCTCTGGCCGCCGCGCTCCGGAGTGGCAATTCCTCTCGCTGCTTCCATCAGGAGAGGTCAAGTTTCAGGAGGAGAGTTGTAACACCGGCATAAAATGGTTAAGGCTGGCACCGAGGCGCGGGGAGTTATTTTAAGAAGCGGGGAAGACGAGGCGGCGGCGTTTGATGGCTGGCTCTGGCAGAGGGAGATGGTGGCCCCTGGCTCGGGGAGGTGGGATGTGGCTCAGGGATGGCCTCTCCTCACCTGGCAGCCTGGGTGTTTCCTTCGTCGGGGATGGATTCGGTGGGGGCCAGCCCTGTTACACAGAGTAATTCGTGTGAGGCAAACGACCAATCCATCATTACAAGATGCAAGACTCAGCGATCACGGTTCAAATTCCGTGTTGGAAGCGAGCTGTTCGTAACTTGTCTGCGAACTGCGCCCGTATTCCCTCCAAGAGCTGTTAAAAAGCGGGGGAGGAAAGGATCGTGATTAGTTTCGTAGCATTGGCTTACACCGAGTTATTCTTTTCCAAGGTTACGGTGGACTTGAAAGGTAATATTATTTTGCAAGAGCGAATGTGCCGTGCATAGCTTTGTCCTCGTGGTGTTATTTTTATTTTATTTTGTTTCTGTTTAGAATAAATAATAAGCACCAGCCAGAGATTCTGAACAGCCTTCTAATGACTGAAAATGAAAATACAGTATGATTTGCTCCCTCCTTCCACCGAGAAGCAGCAAGGTCGCAAGCACTGATATCCCTGTGTTTTGGCCTGTGTCAAATCCATTTCTCTCTCTCTTCAAAGTGAGGTGGAAGAAGTGCACTTAGTCTCTCACAGTTTTACTCTTCACCTGCATTTTAATTTCTGAGGAGGTGATAATGCCTCCTGGTATAGAAAATGTCCCGTAGCACACCTCCTGAGATTTAACATATGCTGCACGATAAAAAGTGGCCACCTTGACAGTCGTCCGAAAATAGACTTATCCGTCAGATTATTTTAAATAATTGAATATATTTTCCAGGGTCGCTGGAGAGCTCTTTAAAAATAAAATAGGTACAACAGAACTGAAGAGACAACTACTGACCACCCTCAAAGCAGTAGTGCACAGTTTGTGTGTATGTTAGTGCAGGTAACCCAACCAAGTGCACTGGGTGAGAAAAGTAACGGGGCAGGATTGGGCCACAGCACTGCCTGGTACCAGATGTTGCCCTTCACAATCAGTGACACAATCCTGTGTTTTCAGAATTAGCAAAACACCAAATGAAAAACATCCATTTTTTTTCCGTGTACAAACGTACAGTTGGCAAAATCATGGACTGCGTCTTTTCCCACACTGGACGAGAGAATAATGATTATGACAATGGTAGGACATATTTCAGCCTGAATGTGACTCAGGGAGTCCTGAAAGGAAGAAACAGCTGTATTAGGTGGTTACGGTTCGCTTTATTTAGAAGCAATTACTGCACAGAAGTGCTTATTTTGATGATCAGGTTTTGGTATTTTAAAGCTTCCAGGAAGCTTTTTAGTAAATATTTTAATCAGACGCATTAACTATATTTCAGCTGGCCTTATATAAGAAAAATGATTCAAATCTAATTTCAAAACCAATTTTTTTTTCTTGTGCTATCAGGTTTGTATGGGGTTTATTTTATTTATTTATTTATTTAACAAAAGTCTGCTTTCTGGGTAGGGAAAGGGAGATTGCTTTGCTACTTTATGTTTCCTGTAGTGAATTGTGGGCTTCTCAGGGCTGGGATACTGACAAAAAAAGGTACATGCGTAATTCTGACCAAGGGAGCAGCCTAACTGGTGTTCTACTTTCCTGTGTAAAATTACTCAGAGTCAGTTTGTGTGGGATCAAGGTCCTTGTTAATCTATTTCTGGCTATACCCAAGACTCTTCTCATTTAGATATTAGTAAAAATGTTACTGTTTTAAGTAGACTTTCATTCTGCAGTGCTCTCCATTTCTGCGTATTCTCTGTATTATTAGTTAAATTTGTCTCTGCAGTGATCACTTTGAGTTAGGACTCCATCCTGCAGCCTCCCTGAAATCACACACACACACCCCTACCCTGAAGGAGGAGATCACTAAATGGAATAAGTGTTTTGGGGTTAGGAGAGTTACAAGGGCCAACTTGACAGCAGGTGTAATGAAAAAGCCTCTGGTCTCTGTCTGGTCCCTTGGTGCCAGGTAAATAAATGGGACCTGATCTGGAGCAGTAACAGGGCTTTCTGTTGAAGAGTTTACGGCACTGGCTCAAGTTGTGATCTTTTTAAGATTATTATTGGCCTTCCAAAATCTTGCCAAAACCACTACTTTATAAAGTATCTTCATATCTAAGGATTTCAAGATAGGTTAGAAAAGCATTTACCCATCTCGCCAGTGGGGAAACTGAGGCACGTGATGAACAAACCTCACACTTCATGAATACATATGTGGTAAATTCTGTGCAGGGCAGATAGTCTTGCCTGGACTGTTCCCTGTGTTGGGATATCAGTTGAGCTTTGGGGATGGCGTGGTGCTTGGAGACCTTCCCTCTGTTCGTGAGACAGCAGGACCACTGCTACTCTCTTGCAAAGTGGATTTTTGTTTGTGGCTTGGTTTTCTATTTTAATCATCTCCTTGGGGGGAAAATATGAGTGTAGCAAAGTGTCTTGCTTTGGTAGGATGGGATTTTTTCTTTGTTTGCTCCACGCACACACTTAGAGTGTTGATGGCACTTTGTGTTTATCTTAAAGACAGCATGATGGAAGGAATGTGTGTTGCCTACATCAATTCGCTCACCCGTATAAACATTTTCAGAAGGAAAAGTCTGTATTTGTGTTTCTGCCTTTTGAGATACTCAACTTTTAGACTATTAATGAGAAATTTTCACAGGTGGGAACAGCTGTCTCTGCTGCTCATTTTAGCTTCAGTGGTACATTATCCAAATTTTTGAAAGCCAGGTAGCATGTAGTCAGAGTTAGATAACCAGAAATGAAAGCAGCCTGGACGTTAATCAGGGAGTTACTTGTGAGGAGAGCTGAGTCCTCCTCAGCCCTCTGTGTGTGTTGCCCTCAGTAGACCCTGTTGGTCTCCCAACAGCTGACAGCTGGGCTGGTGCTCCTGGATTGCCTTGGGAGTGTGTTTGGTTCGTACGTGACAAATGTGTTTAGAAAATGTTTACCTGCCTTTTTCAGCACTGCCCAAAGAGATACTGAATGCACATTTTATGCAAGCACGTAATTTTCAGCAGTTTCCTGAAAAAAGTGCATTTTAAGATGGTTCATTTGCTATCATGAGGACTCAGGGTAGAAATGAAGCCTGCTTGCCAAAATACTGCCAAAATAAGGATCTGACTGCCAAATACCCAGAAAATTTATAAAACATATAAATATGAAAAGAGGTTTAAAGTGTCAAACCCACGATAACCCCTGCAGCAATGCAGGATAAAAGCCTTTATTGTTGCTAATCTAAGAGCACATCACATGTCAAAGGTCATGTATTTTACATAAAAGATGTATTGTTTTACATACTCTCAGGAAGGTGAGTCCTGACCTATTATGATGGAGTAGTGTTATGTCCTTTGCAGTGCAGAATCAGGAATGTCTTATATATCCACCTCAGCAAAGCATGTGGGGCTTCCTATGCAGCAAACACGTGTAAATTTTGGCCCCTGATGTTCTGGTACTGCATTACAGATCTATGAAAAGCTTTTCGGTCAAAGCATAAAAAAATAAAAATAAAGTGCCATTGAACAACAGATAAAACCAATATTCATTTTATCTCAAGGTAACCTTTTTCTTCTGGCTAAAAATAATCAGGTTTCAATGGTAAAGAAGTAATGCCTCATTCTCATTGTGAAAACATTTTTCCTTCCAAAATAAATGGTGAATGAGTTCATGTTCTCTTGAAAGGATTTAGTGAAGATTCTGATTTTTCCCAGAGGTTGGTATTTTACTGCTTCAGTCAAAAGCTTCACCTAGTGATGTAAATAGCGCAACTTACCATTTGGTGAGTTTCACAAACACCCCCAAAACTCCACATCACTGTGTGAATTTTGTGAAATGGAGTTTCACGTAGCTCTGTCTTACACATCCACATGTCACCGACTTTCCGTTTCGTATGATGTCATCTGTGTCACCAAATTATTGCATATTTCTTTCTGTCTGTATTACATATTGCTCTGCACGCCTGCAGCAGAAGATCAACATTTCAGTGAAATTATGTTACAATTTTACTCTGTTAAAGTATTTGGTCAATTGATGTGGAATTAATTCTGAATGCTGTTAGTGGTTTGAGTTAGTAACTTGATCTAAATTAATAAACAAATGTTTTTCTTTTCTCTTGTACCATATGTTGATCCCAATTACATGAACAGAAAGTGGCAGATTGTCATGTTTCTTAAAAGATTACATACTCTTTTGCATAAGAGAGAGTACACAAGATGCAGTAATATACAGGGTAAAAAAAACCCCACACGTGCTGTTTTCTCCCTCCTACTTTTTATAAAGACACACTTTAATTATTTTTCTTTTTAATACCCACTGCTCTCACCACCTTGGCATACTTGGTGTGCTTTTGCTAATGCTTAATGAGAAGATATCCCAAGACAGTAAACAACTTTTGAATTAGGAAGATGCAGCTAGTTTTAAAATCTCATCTAGGACTGTGTCTCTATGGAAAAGCACGAGGAAAAAAAGAAAGGATCCAGAAGCTAAAATAGCAGCGGTTACAAATGGTCTTAAAATGCCTTAAGTAAGGAGAAACCTGTTCAGACAATAGTCAGATTTCTGAAACAAAGAACTGAACTCATCTATTATTCAAACTGAAAATAGATTGATAGACATCAAGATTAAGAAAGTTTATGCTGGAGAACAAAGATGTCTCATCTCCATGGGGTTTTTTTCTGCCTTTTTTTTTTTTTCTTCCCAAAGACCAAGTTGTTCGTGCTCGGCTGAAGAGCCTCACACTAGCTGGTACTGATAAGCGCCAGTCCTGTGACTTGATTGTTTTTATTAACTCTCTCTGAAAGTCATTCACCATTAAACACGATTAGATTCATTTGTTGCTTTATTTATGTTTGTACTTGCAAATGTGGTGCCAATGAAAATGCTTTGGGTGTTGTTGCTGACACTGACCCAGAGTCACATGTGTTACCTTCTTTCTCTGCAGGGTAAGAAGAGTGACCTTTTTGGGTGGCTGTAAGTGAAGATTGCTTTACAGGAGCAGCTGAGGAAGGTAAATACAAATACTGTTTAGCACACACTTTCTGAAATATTTCTGAAGGAAGGATCTGATCTTAAAAACACCAGGATTGTGCGTCAGCTGCACAAGTAAAAGCTGTTCTGGCAACATGGACAAAGCTTGCAGCATTCAACTTGGAGCCTTTGGAGCCGCTGTCGTGCCTTGAACCTGTGTTTTGGAAGCCAATGGTTTAGGTGTCCAGTTATCTTTTAGGAGCAAGGCCACAAAGGAGCACACTTTGGCTTTGAGCCATGTTCCAGGAAGGCTGTTTGGTAACTGGGTAGGGCCTGTGTGGTAATGGGAAGACCTTGCTCTGGGTGGTCTTGGTGGCCACATGGCCACATCCGTGGGTGCTGGGCTGGGCACTGCCCTGCAGCAGGGTCTCCTCACTGGGGCAAATCCTTAAAGAATGCTCAAAATAGCTTCACTGCTACTTTGTCCCAGGCTGAGACACTCCCGAGTTTCCAGCAGTGCAGCGAGCAGAGCTGGAGAGCAGAATTTAGCTGTTAATTTGATTGCTTATTATCACTGCAAAAATTTAAACACATGCTTTTTAGTCTTTTGGAGCACAGCAGAAAGGAAAGAAATACCACTTTCCGCAAAATGATTTTTATTTAAAGCAGTGTGAAAGTCCCTTGCTCCTAAATTAACTCCTTGCCTCTCTTCTGGTCCAAAGTTTCAAGTTGGGAAGGAATATTAACATCACAAAAGTGGTGATTCACAAAATTAACTTGCAGAAGAGCAGAGTAACGCAGATCAGTGTTTGGTACTGAAGGGTGTCATCTGACTGAGGTTCATATGGCTGCTTTATAATCACCTTCTTTCAGAAATTAATAGTCGGTTAAGCACCATAGCAACAAGCAACACTGATGTAAGCGTTGAGCAGTGGCTGCTGTTCGCTGTGATGTCAGTGCTCGTTAGTGCTGTTCTCTTGACCTTGTTTGAATATAAAATGGTGATTTCATTTTAAACTTAGAATTTTACAGAATGACTAAATGCATTGGAGTGAATTAGAGCTATTTTTATTTTTAATTTTATTAAAATGTACTTGAAGAGGGGAAAAAATGTCCCTGTTCTCTTCTAGTTTAAATTAAAATAGATCTGAGGACGGTGTGGGGTGGGTTTTTTTTCAGTTCTTTGTTGCCAAAAATATCTATTTAGTTAGGATGAAATTCATGAAGTTCAAGTGAATATTGCAATCTTTGGCCCTGCCAATGGTGTATGTCAGCTATATGATATCTGCCTCTCTCCAAGATCTGAATATTACTGGGGAGTTTTTTTATGGTGGAGCCCGTGAAGTATTAAATGCATTTCAGCTATTGAGGAAGAGACCCTGCTGTTTAAGAAGATAGTGGTTCCTTTCCCTGTGGTGCTCTTCCTTCTTTGAGATTTTGTGAATAAGGGAAAAATCTGAAGTCCTTGGTGCATTGGGGGGCTCGGAATGAATGGGATGCTTGTTCCTAGTTCACGCGTGGCCGTGATGTTATGTGACCCAGAGAAACTGGGAATTCTGGTGGTGATGAATGCAGGATGCTACCTTTAGACTCACCTGAAGTTTGTAGGCCAGGAATTTAAAAGTAGATACATTTTGTATTACGACCATCAGTACACCACTCATGCCAGGCATGCCCAGTGTCACACATCCTTCAGCAGTGAGGAGTTCGAGTGATTCACAGAGTGTATCACTGGAAAAGACCATTAGATTTTTCAGTCTGACCTCCTGCATATTGTAGGTTATTGATCCTCGCCTCTGAGCAGAGCTGGTAAGTAGAGTTCAGCTCCAGGATCCTCAGGAAGACACTGAGGACTGGAGAACCATGGGTCAGCTGTGGTGTTTGGAAGTGGATGTGAGTTCAAGGACGTGTTTTCAAACTACACAACAATATTCAAAACTTGATGGAAAACAAGTTGCTCAGTGCGTCCTTTAATGTCAGGACTTGTTCCTCAGAGAAGGTTTGGTTCTGTCCCACTTCTACCTCATAAAATCCAATGAGTTTCAACGAAAACCTACTTGCCGCAGTAATATTGCAACATATTTCATAAAATAAAACCATAATGAATGATATGTGATCCAAGAAACTGGATGTCAAATTTAAACTGGGTGAGAATTGCAACTACCGAGATAATAAACCATGAGAATGGGAGATAGTAATGGAAATAGTGATAGAGTCCTAATTAGAGCCGTGCCACTGAAACAGGGAAGGTTAAGGGTTTGGTTGATTGAGTTTGAGCTCAATTGCTTGATAGCTTAATTTCAGGTGAAATCCCATCTTCTGAGTTAGCGGTTAAGCCGCTCAGTGCAGTTTCAGAGCAGGACTTGACTCCTTGAGGAGCAGCCGTGTGGCCCCGGGTGTCCCAGCTCTGCGTGTGAGCCTGGCCTCGGGCATGTGGAGTGGGATACAGCACAGAGCTGGTAAAATAGATTTTTATTCTGCGTGTTTTGTTTGCTTTCTTTTTTTTTACTGTGAGCTCCAAGGAGCTCTGAAACGGAGGCTCAAATAACAGAACAGATCCAGCAAGGGACTTGGATGGTTAAACCTTCAGAATTAAGATGTTTACGTTCTCCTTTATTTAGCACTGTTAGGCATAATGCCTAATTATATGCCAGTTTTTCCTCAAAGTAAGAATCTGAAATGTTTGATTTGGGGAGAAGGGAGGGGAAATGTATTTTTACAGAATTATGGACAATAGGGTTAGTTTTCCAGGAGCAGTCATTTGTTTAAATGTATGTAAAAGCATTTTCAATAATCAAGCAGCATTCAGTGAGCATTGTAAATCAGGGATAGCTTGCATGCTGAAAAACTGAGAAGTACAAAACATGCTACTAAACTTGTACATTATTGATAACAAAAGGAACATGTAGACTTGTAAGATAGCAAAGATAGAATCCTTTAGAAAGCGTTTAACAACAACAAAATCAACAAAAAGGATTTAGCAAACTTGCACTTAGTTTAAAATTTCAAATCTTACTGCTTGTCAGAGTTAAATGCTGATTAAATATTGATAATAAACCAGAAGCTGCCTGCTGTAACTCAGAAGTGAATGAGATGATCAACAGATAAATTTATGAGTTTGAGCTTTAATTTTCTTATATAGGTTTATTTTCTTCTCCCTTCCCTTCGAGCCAGGAGAAAGGTCAGAAGGACTTTTCTTTTTCCTAAGCGCAATACAAAAAATGGATTATGTAGTTGGTCTATGTGAAAAATAAAGTGGACAAAAAAGAATTGCTTTTTCTCCGCTTTGTTTCATCAGGAAGAGAAATGGCTCTGAAACCAGGTAGTCTTGTAGCTGGAGTGATCAGTGTCTGTCAGGCCACATCTAAGAGTGCATTTATTTACTTTTGGACTGTTGGGAGAGGTTCTAATATTCTTCTTGTGAAGACCTTGACTTACTCAGAATTGCTCTTCTTAAGGCTGAATGGTGAAGTGCGTGCAAAATGTTTCTCTAATCTCTAGTAACAGAGATTACAATATTCCTTGCATGTTTTCCAAACTCTAAAAAGGTTGAGCGTCTTTGGAAACACAAAGTCCTTGAAGACCTTACCTTTTTGAATAGTCTAGAGTTGGGTGAAGCTGTGACTGTTCTGAAGCAATTGGGTCAAGAAGATGTAGAAAATAGATTAAGACAATTTGGAATAATTTAAGAAGTATCTGAGCACATCTCATTAACATGGCCCACTAGCTTTGCTGTATTGAAGACTTCAAAGCTCTGTCAGAGGAGTTCTGTCTGTGCTATTGTCTGCCAGCATTAGCAATCTCGAGAGAACATGTTTCTTTTGTTTGCTTTTGGCCCATTTAGCTTTTCTTCCTTTTCTTCTTCTTACTCCTTAATATCTTACAAATCTTCAAGTGGCTTGGTAGAAAAATGTTTCTCCTATTTGAGATACTCAGTAGCAGGTTTTGATCCTCTTATCTGATGCTTTTGGACCAAATCCTTCTGGACTTCATGAAGATTGCTAAAGGGAGAAAGATTTGGCCAGTATTTTGCATAATCCTGCAGTGTTTCTCCCATTACCTTCCACAGATGGTTGATATGAACTTCAGTGAAATGCAAGTGCTCATTTTATTACTTAACTTGCATTCGAAGTATGGAATTTGTGAGGTTCATGCCCCTCTGGATTAGCCTAATCTACACCCGCAGATCAAACACAGGTGAATATATTGAAAATGGCCCAATTTTAAAGGTTGTGAGTGCAGATTAAGCAGCCAAAAAGGATGCATTGATGTTTGCCGGTTGTTAGAAAGTGCTGTGAGGTCCGTTAAGCTAAATTGTCACCAGAGGAGGACCCTGCTGGTAATAGGCTGACGGGTTCCCATACACATCAGTGTTGTGTGTCGAGGTCTCAGGACCATGCCTGTTTGTCAGCACGATGGTGACACCACTTGTAGATTCACAGGCTTGACACCTGCCTCTAGAAAACTCAGGTTGCACAGACAGCGCATGTTCCCGTGTTAAGAAATGTAGAGGTGTGAGGGAGTGGCACTAGAAATAGTGTCTTATTGCATATTCTGTATTTTATTTGTCATCTCTAAAATCACTGCCTGTTGCCTTCTACCATACCAGAAGTATCTCTTCCATGAGCTTAAGTTACTGTCCTACAGCAATAGCAGCCGTGTTTTACCGTGGCAGTTGTCAGTGGGCAGCACACAAGGACAGCCTTTGGATTTGGTAGCTCAGGCTAAAGCCAGGGTTAGAAAAAAACGTTAGTTTTTGGTCCTGATTGCCATATGAGAAATACATACGTTTCTCAATGCAATGTACGAAAGTATTTGTCACTGCAGCTAGTGGGAGGGACTTCGGACACCACCTCCAAAATGTTTAACTGCTCACTGTTTCCCCCAGTGCAACCTGTGAATTTTAATTTGTGGCTCTGCCACCTCTGCTGGCCGAGTGCTTTTCAGTGTGTTTTGCGTAATACTGCTTAATTGCTCCAAAGGGTCACTTCTGACTCTGAGCTCACTGTTTATTTTTTTAGTAGGGCAGCACAAACATTTGGACGTTTGTAACTAAGACTCTGACGTCATTTCCATTCCAAACCATTAATATCCATAGTTTATGATACAGCTTTTCAAAATGGATTTTTGTTGTAATATGTTGATCTCTTTCTGTTTTTTTTTTAAAGAGTAGAATTTTTATCCTTCTTAAAAAAAATAAGAGTAATAGGTCAACTTTCTTCTCCCATCATTCCCTTTTCGTTAGTTTTTATAGTGCCTGTGTTTGTCTATATTAGTTGTAATACAAGTGTTTAATTTAATCCTCTGACTGACTAAGGGTTAGTGGATCCCAGTGCTGGAAGGAAATGTCTGTGGAAGGGCACAGCATTTCCTGCTCCTGGGGCACTTCCACCAATGGAACAGGAGTATGCAGTTGTGACATTAGTAATTGTCTGTAAAGGTCTTAGAAATAGAAAGTGCTACACTTAAAAGCGACCAACAACGTAAATCAATATTATGGGCAATGAGACCATTTCCTTTCGGGGGGGGAGGGGAATTTTTTTAACCCCCCTTTCAATTGGAAGAATGTCATGCAGTTATTCTTACAGTTTGTATTTGCTTTATTGCTGTCATCTTTCTCCATTTAAATTTTATTCCAATAATAGGGCAAGGTAATTTTATTGGGAGAATTTTTCTTCTAAAGCTTTATTGAATGCAAATTGGACATTGTTAAAAATGTTATTATTGGAAGAGAACAGAAAAATTATCTCTGAAAAAGTGCAAATTCATTTGTGTCTTTATTCCTCTTCAAGATCCAGCATTCAGCAAGAAAAATGTGCTTTTATTGTTTGTTTCCTTTTGTTTTAAGGAGGGAGGGATAATTGCTTTTGGTGCTACTTACTTAGAGAGTCCAAAGCTTTGAGCTCAGTTTTGGAGAACATTAAAATAAGGCCACAGGAGGTCCTGTAAAAGTTGTAAGAAATTGTAAGCATGTCTGCCGAGTCAATTATACAAGACAAATTGCCAGGGTAAGGCTGCAAGGTTCCAAACTTGTTATTTACTCTCTGCTGCCTTTAAAACAATTCTTTTCTGCTTTTGATTTCACAGCAGAAAAATACATGTTTTGGGAGGAAAAAAAGAGGTTAATTGGATAAAATATTAGTTAAAATTGAAGGAATTATCTGGATTTTTATTCATGTAGCTAAACAGAGAGTCTGGCCTGTCCTTCTTCGGAAAGTTGAATCTGAGAGAATATATCTTAAAAACACAGACTTTGACTTAGAATTTCCCCTCAATGAGGCTCAAGTGCAATTTTTTAAAGATAATCTGAATTTAATATTATTCTTTTAAAAACAGTATACATCTTGAACCTCTGAGAGTGTTCACGATCCTTTTTCAGTTTCTTAACCCTGTAATAAATTTCAGAAAATCGTGTGAATTGTGCAAATCCAACACGTGCATAGTGTAAATCCCCCGTGTACAGTGTGTGCTGCTAAACCTCCCAGAGTCTGGGCAGTCCGTGTGTGCTGTGCTCGTGGTCTGCAGGCCAGATGCAGCAGTACGGCTGGGTGAGCTGCCCTGGTTAACTCGGCTTGAAACTCATCCAGATCAGCCACTGGGTTTTCTGGATACTTGATAAGGTGAAAAAGTCCAGGGAAGTTCTTTTCCTCCTTTCCCAGCACAGTTCGGGTGGAAAGCCTGGAGAGGAGTTGGGTAAATAGTTGGGTTTTACTAGACCTGGCTGTTTTTGAAACTTTCCTGTGTCTCTGTCTTCCTTCTTAGCAAGATTAGGGCAGTATCAGCTGTATTATGAGATACCAGGTACCTGCAGAGGGTAGACCCCAGGGCACCTCATGGAATGGCCTGGGATAACCTGTCCCAAGTCTTCTCCTTCCTTGCTGTTGTCCTTTCTGGGCCAGCATGTAGTTGGCCAGGCCTGAAGTCCCCCAAGAAAGTGGGAGCTTGCCCATCAGCAGGTAGGATCTGACCTCAAACAGCGAAGTCAGGGATGGTCATCATGCTCATCCCCAGCGCCTTCACAAAGGTGGTTTCACAGTGGAAGGTGGGCTGCTGGTGATGTGGGAGGAGGTCGTGTGGGAACCTGTGACGTGTAGCAGTGGGACAAGTTCTTCCCCCAAGAGGAGGGGGAGAAAAATGTCCCAACAAGCTTTGTGGGCACTTGATGAGATCTTCTCTTTAAATGCAACTGCAGAGAGACTTGTCCACTGACATCCTGGCTGGTCACTGCCCAAAAAGAGTGATCTGTGGCATCATCTGGGTAAGACCTTAGAGTATCTCTGTGGGAGAACTAGAGTTTATCATATTTTTATATTGGGTTTCTCTCAGTGTGTAACTGGATGCATTAACAGTGACACGATCCCAGCGTGACCTGGACTTTAATGGGTTTGAACTTGGAACTGTTCAAACATTAAGAAAAAGCCTTCACTCCCTGCATGTATTCAGCAGCTGCTTTTTATATGCAGAACCCAGAGGTGCAAAGGTTCACTGGTGGTGATTTTCAACTTTCAGATGAAAAGGACTAAATAACTGCCAAAAAAAATGGGCTATTTCTCTCCTGATGCAGATGTGTGACTGCCAGGACATGCATACATCAAAAAGATCCCGTGCCTCTGAGCAGTTTAAAACCTACTGCTTTGTTTTGTTTTGCTTAAGGCAGACAAAATGTCAACCCCCTCAATCTTGGGAGAAGGGGTTTTTTTGCTGTTAATGTGTGCTTTGGGCAGAGCCTGAGCCTGCAAGTCAGGATTTGGGGTTCGTTTCCTACCCCTGAAGCTGACTCACTCCATGGCTTGGGGACTGTTTGTTCTGGACAAGCTTTCTTGGGATTTTTTTTTTTTGCTTTGCACGTTGCCAGCTGTGCATGATGTACCATTCAGAATATGCTCTTTATCCTATATCAGACCTTAACTGTGGCAACAAGGTGGTGATTTGATTTTCCTGTGTGCAATGAGAGCCAGGTTTGCCCCTTGCCCTCCAGAGGGACATTGCAGGTTAGGTTATCTGGCTGCTGTGTGCTCAGGCAGCTCAGAAAGGTACAAGTTGTTCCTTAAAAAAACCCAAAAAAACCAACTAAAAACAAAAGCAATAAACTCTCCTAGAAAACCCAACAACAAACCAAACAATTGCAAGGCCCGTTTTTTCCTGCAGTTTTGCAAAGGGGTCCCATTCCTCTCCTGCTCAGCCACATACCTCAGGCAGTTGCTTTACCGAGTTTCCGCTTGAAAAGAATTCCATTTACAAAGTTATCAGCTACCTGCAAACAGATGGGCGTAAGGGAAGGGCTCATCCCAGCCTGGGTTAGTGTTTCACAGGGAGCTGTGCAGTAATGATGGAGAAGTTAGTCACCTGCCACCAGAGTCATTCCCTTGGAATGATGACAGAGTGACCCGGAGTAAAGATGTCTCTTTGGAGAGCTGTTGACAGATTTACTGACCACTGGGTCAGACGAGATTGCCCTTTCTTTTTGATACTATGAATTACTATGCATTGAGTTTACTTATTAAATTGTTAGCAAGTTGTTGTGTTGTACCATGTCCCTGTAATGTCACCAAAGTCACCCTGCCTTACCCCTCTCCCTCCTCCCCTCAGCCAGGGCAGGGCTCTGCTCCAGGGAATCCATCCTGTTCTTCCATAGAGTCAAAACAGCATTGTGTTTCTTCTAGAATAATTTTCTTTTACTAGGGAATGTAAATCCTTCATCTGTACATCTTTGGTCCGTTTTTTCCCCTGAAACATACGTGACCTTTTTAGTTTTTTGAGGAGAGAAAAATTTGCCGTTAACGATGATTTGTTATAAAAATGTAGCAGCTCAAGAATATGTTCTGTTGGTTTGCCTTGTCTTACAGGAACATCATTTTTGCCCATCACTATTAACAATGCAAACACCCTGAAATGCTAATAGCACTAGTAAGCTTTTAATTCCATGGAATTTATTGCTTGCTGTATTTCCATGAATTTATAACGCTTTGATTCTTAAGAGCCCCATTTAATCAGTTTTGCCTGGCACAGAACATAATAAACAACTTGCTGGTGCTAAAGTGCCACATGGGGGAGGCTGCTAACAAGAAAGTTAAATGCTTCTGCCACTAGCAGTTTCTTCGCTGTATTTTTCATGAGCTGTTACTACCAGTAATGTACTTTGCTGGCTTTAGAGCAGTGGTTAAACACAGTGACAAACCAAACAGCACTCCAGTGCTGTAAACACCCAAAGCAATGCCATTTTTGTTCAGAGCTACGGTTTAAACCAGGCTTGAGGCTCAGTGTCATTCTGTGGTGATCAGGGATTTTTTTTTTTTAAAAAGGACTCATTTTTCTTGGTAATACAGGGCTTTTAGGAGTAATTACTGAGCGTTATTGATCAAGAAAACAGTGTGTGGAGAGAGAGAGAAAAAAAAGAATTTGAATACCTTAGAAACAACTCTTGTTTATGCTGTTTGACCATAAAAGTGCAGAAAGACTTGTCTTAGTAGAAAATACCAGATTATCAAGTGCTTTAAAGCAGAAAATGTCATTTGAGTCTCAAAACTGCACCAACTTTGTATAATTACCCTTTTAATTATCCCCAGTGGCCCATGAAATTTGTAAAATAGAGCATTGAGAGTTTGATTTACTTACATGTTGCACTTTAGTGTTATGCTCTTAATGAATATTGTTTAGTACTAATGTCAAGCAGAGACTGCTGAGTGCTGTAGAGAGGTGCACACTGCAGAGCCGGGTATTCAGCAGGGAATTGTGGAAACTCCACCTTAAATGAAGAGTATGTACATATCTGAAGCAATATGCTGTAATTTTTATTGCCTGAATGGAAACTATATTGATTTTACCCTCTGCATGCAAAGTAGTTTACTGTGTTTTCTTTATTTAACTGTGCCAGAGAAATAACCATTTTTAGGGCAATTATTTGCTTCTGTGTCAGCGTCCTCCTTGTTAAGGAGAACAGTTACGTCCTTCCTCTGAAGGACCAGAGAATGGAAGGCACCTCTTTAATTTGCCCTCAGGACCTAACTGGTTTAGCCTCTGGTAATGGAAATAACAGTAATCAATATTTGATGTGGGGTTTCTGTGGGGTATCCAAATATCATTTATTGCCAAGGATTTGCTGGAATAAGCTTGTGGGGAAATGTAATCCGAAGTGTGGTCTGAAAACCCAGCTAAATTAACCAGGCATCTTCAAAGGTGAATGGAAACATCAGTGAAAAGAAATAAAGCAGAGTCTGAAGGGTTAGATAATAGGTTGTAATAGCCGGTGACCTCTAAATTATTGGTACAAATCCGAGCGAGGTAGAGACTCAGTGGAAAGTATTTGCATTTGAAAATGGCCATAAAACGCTTTCAAGTGATGGTCTGGTCCTCAGGATCCATCTGCTGACAAATTGGGGAGATTGGATCCCAGTGAATGTCCCTGGGAAGGATGGGCCGTGTTCCTCTTGCCTCGCTTTCTTCTTTCACCTCTTGAATTTAGCAGCATCAAGTGCTGGAATGGGAGGCTGGACCAGTGGTCCCAGTACTTTGGCATCCCTAATACAGATGTCTCCAGAGGAGGTGGAAAGTCTGAGGTTTTACTTTTCCTTCCCAAATTTTGTTTGTCGTTTCCTGCATTTACTGCTGTAGCAGTCTTGGGTCCTCCTCTTATCTAGGTATGTGCTGGTTTCATTATCCAGCTGAACTCATGAGATCACAGCGTGGCTTCACATTTCATAGATCAGTTTGTATAGAGTTAAAACTCGACTCTTTGTTTTTCCGATTTATGGATATTTCTGTACATTTATGATACGCATTAATTGTTGATATGGAAATACTGTAGTTGTAGGAGAGAAACAACAGAAAACCAATGATTTTGCAACTCTCACACAGTTCAGAGAAAATTTGAGTTCAAATCCAGCCTTTAAATAAATGGCAAAAATCTGTTTACATCCCAAGGACCAATATTTTAAAATATTCGTTTTTCTTAAAAGTTAAACAAAAGAGTGGAGTGTTTGGTGTACAGCTGAAATCTGGAAAGGGAAGGTTGTGATAATTGTTTATGGAAACAGATTTCAAGGAACTGATTTCTGGAATTCTGAAATTTGAATTTATTTATGTTTGAAAATATCTTGTTTAAAAGAAGCTCAAGGGAGCAACCTATGAAGAGGCTAATTAAGCATTTCTGTCTAATGCTGAGCACAATGGGGCTCCTTTTTTGTTTGTCCTGGGGCCCCACAATAATAAACAAAATAACTGCTAATAGTTGGGAGCCTTGATTTGAAGCTGTGCTGACTGCAGGACTCGGGCAGTGTCATTTTTCAGTAAGTGCATCAGGGCTGACCTTGAACTCGTGTGTGCTGATAAGAGCAGTGCAATAGCCCGGTCATATCTGAGAGCCTGTCATAGTTCTCAGCACTGCTGATCGGCTTTGCTGGTGGTTTTTTTTTCTCTCCTTGCCCTTTCTTTGGCCAAAGGCTGGATGCTCCAGGCTCTCCTGATGCAGAGTGCCACCTCGGCAGCAGCACCACAGATCACCCAGGTGCCCCTTGTGCCAGGAAAGCCATGCCCAAGTGGGCAGGGGAACACAAGAAGAT
Source organism: Pitta sordida (assembly GCA_013390025.1). Lineage (NCBI taxonomy): Eukaryota > Metazoa > Chordata > Aves > Passeriformes > Pittidae > Pitta > Pitta sordida. The sequence goes on from WEKX01008934.1 coordinate 527,821, forward strand.
AAATTTGTTGTAACAGAAGTGGTTATTTTGGCTCAGTTTTATTTTATGTGGTACGTTTGCTGTGTCCTCCACCACCATGCATGGGTACATCACTCCCTTCTGCTTGTACAACTTTTAAAATGTATGTAGTATCTGGCCTCAATGCACCAGGAGATGGTAGAAGATGGTGTATTTGTCTGGGTTTTTTCTCTATTGAAAGGGTTGGAAGTTTGCCTGAAAGCCAAATTGCACGGCAGGAGATTACAAAACATTTAGTTTCCAAATCTGATTTCCTCCCCTGTGAATTTTTCTTGCTTGCTCAAAGACAAGATTCATCTTGAACAGCCCAGACTGAGGTGGAGCTCATAACCACACTGGAAAGCGTCTTGTGGCTTGGAAGAGGAGCTGGTTGGAAGGAGGACGGTTCTTCAGGAGCAGTCAGGGTGCTTTCAGTTCTCACCCATTTCACATCGTGCTCACACACAAGCGTTGGTGGGCTGGTTGCATCACTGTCATGTCACTGGTGTCTAACGAAGGTAATAATTAGTCATGACACTGCCCTACCACAACGGACAGTTGCAAGTTGTTGTCGCAAATCTTGCATCCAAGAGATATCATCTCTGTATTTCATGTTCTGTCTAGGTGTCAAAATTTGGGCAAGAGTTAATGGCACTTTTGCAGCCACTGAACTGTTCTTATGATGCATGTAAAAAAAAAAAAAATAAAATCCAATGAGAAGTAGAAAAAGGCCAAACCCCAATAGACCAACTTAGTGTTGTCCCTTTGCAATAGTCTGGCATCACGGATGTGGACAGAAATGTGAACTCTCACCTCACCTTACTCCCCAAGAGTAAGGGAAATTTCTGAAAAGCGGTTTTCCTGCTGTCTAAAACTGGAAGCATGAAGTGGATGGTTCATAAGAAGACAACCCTGTGAACCTCTTGGTTAGAACCACATTTATCCACACAGCTGAGGAGGGGTGAGGGAGCCAAGCCAAAACCGTCACAGAGAGCTCAGTTGGATCACTGTAGAGATATTTGTTTTCAAGGTTGGTAGGAAATAGTTTCTTTGAAAAAATGGAATCGATGGGGGGGTTTTTTAACTTTAAAACCCAGTTTTCTGATCTCCAGTTTGGATTATGAACTTGTACTGGCCTTGAATTTTGAGTATCTGTTTCTCTGGTTTTCATGAGCTTTAGTTTGTACATTTGTTGGCAAATTACATGTTTTTGCAATCCTGCACGCGTCTTGCTCTTAGGGAAAGACAGGAATAAGGGGTAGAACCATGTAATGTTGAAACGCCCTTTAGATCCCTTCACATATGTTTTTGCATATTCTTGCTTTGGTTTAGGTGTTTGTAGCATTTTTCTTACACTTGGTGCAATCATTAGCATTAACTGGGGAACAAGAGTGTCACAAGGATAACATACCCCAGAGTGTTTTACTTAATTTCCCTCTGAAGTGGAATGAAGTTGTCCAATTGGCCATATGCTGTGATTTGTTGTCGTTAGGAGTAGTTCTTGACTCCTTGTAGAACAGGTTAATCCCTCCTGGACAGCCTGCACTGAATCCCATTGGATTGTATATCCCGTAGATAGGTAGATGACACCTTTAAAAAGTGCCAGTGAGATTCTGAGGCATCTTTTCCAGCCAAGAACAAGAGGTGCACGAGATAAAAGAACCATTTGCCCCTGCACGAATTGTGCATTCACATGATTAGTGAGGCGTGGTATTAAATTATTTGAGCTTTGTGCATAAATATATACTGCGAGAAGCCTTGTAACTGGGGACTTTGAATGTAGTTTTCTTCTTCATGGGCCAAACAGTCTGCTGTAGATCAGGCTGAGAATATTTTGGTGGAGCTGAGCCCCAGGCACAGCAGCTGAAAAGTTTGTCCTCCTTGTGTGTGTGTGCTGCACTGTCCCACACCCAAAGAAATACCTCCTCATGTTTTATGGGTGGACTTTGCAGCTTGATTGGAAATAGAAACACAGTAAACAGCAACCGCGTCTCAGAAATATCCCCAGCAACACAAACTGTCACTATTTCAGCTTCCCTCCAAGGCTGCTTCTTAGGGGGCTGATCTGCAGCTATATAAAAGCATGGTAACATAAGCTGCAGCACCAGCCCTGGAAAATCTTGTAGTACAGCTAACAAATATCTGCAAAACCTTGTTTGTATGTATGTGCATTTACGTTTAAGATGCAAACTTGTATCTGAGTGTGCTCGGCTCCCCGCAGTATATAGCTGCAGAGCTATTTCCAAGAGCTTGGAAGAGATGGATTTGTAGTATGATTTTTTTTTTACTGTGTTTTTCTCCTCCTGATGATGTTTATTAACATCTTCCCTGATGTCCACCTGCAAGGAATGGGGTGCATAAAAGTTTACATGAAAATGTATTTCTCTGTAAGTGCCCTCTTCCTGCAATTCTTTTACAGCTTTAAACCAGAACCAGTTACATCCTGTTTCATCTTCTGTTCCTCAGACCTGATAGAGAGGAGGGATATTTCACTTTCACCTAAAACTCACCTTGTCCTTTACATTGTTCACTTAGGTTTGCGTGTTGATTTGAAGTAGCGGGTGTGACCAGCTGTCAGAGGGCCCACTGCCAGGGGGAGATCCTGGCTTACCCCTGGGATAGGAGGCACAGCCCTGACTCCTGCTGTTTATTCCAGCTTTTTCCCTCTGAACACACCAGCACATCTGAAAGTCTCCTTGCTGACCACTAGTGACTTGAAGCACTGAAACAGGAGCTTGGAGTCAAGGCCAATGATTATCTTTTCTGCTTCACTCCCTGAGCTGGGACCTGTAGCCGGGCTCTCCGGATGCGGTTCAGTGCATCCAGGGACATGCTGGACATGAAGGATTTGCCTGGTTGCTAAAAGAGCTGCCAGTGCCTGCAGCAGCAGGGAACCCTTTGAGCCAGTTGAGTTTTCCTCAGCAAAGCGCACAGAGAGGGCAGATGGGAATATGGAGGGCATCTCCTTAGACTAAGCCGAGAAGGATGGAAGGGCTGAGCTGCAACACTAACTCTGCCTCCCACCTCATTTTCTTAAGGGTTTCTGATGCGCTCTGAGTTTGGAAACACACCCCACGGGGGACAGGAATTCGTGTCAGGAGTTTAAGATCTTTTCCAACTTACTTTAAAGAGCGAGCTAATGAGGTGCTGTAATAATTATTTCAAAGCAGTTTGGGAAGGGAGGCTGTTGTCATGGGGTCAGTTGTACTGCACAGCTGTCCCCTTACCTGCTTTGTAATTTCTCCTTTAGCTCTGTCCTCTGCCACAGCTAGAGTATGTGGGACAGATGTGTATGTCCTTAACCAAGGCAACTTATGGACACGGAGATTCCAGGATCAATAGACGGATTTTGGGCAAAGTTCTTTGTAGCACTTTCTGCTGGTTGAGTTGGGTTGGTTTTGGTTGGTTTGCAAAGGTTTGACAGGGAATATCTTGATCAAATTCGCTAGGATTCTTTGCCCTGTCTCTAAAAAACAAATGTACCAAACACTGTGGTAAAAACAGGCCTTATAGAGAGTTTTGTCTGGTTCCTTTCCTTGTTGGAGTGTTCCCCTCTGCACTGCAAATAGTATCCTTGCAACATTGGATATCTTAGCTTGAATATGAGGTGTTTTCAAAAAATGGCTTGATACCATGTCCTTTGGTTAGCCAAAAACCATTATAAAACAGTTTGAATGTAATGGTGTGTAAATATAGCTGAAGGACTGTTTCTTGTGTCTCTTACTCCATCCCAGTAATGTCCGTAGGCTGGAGCTCCAGCAGATTTTCGGGTAGTTTGGGAGAAAAAATGTGGGAGTTGTGCTAAACCACCTGAGAAGGAATTGCAGCCAGTACAGCCAAAAACCACAGTTAACGTTTGGTACATCATCGGAACACACATTTTAAGAGTGATGATGATTATTTCTGGTACCCTAAGCAGGGAATGTGTACTGTCAGCTGTTGTGGAAACAAATCAAGAAACAGTCCTTTCCCTAACCAATTCAAAAGGAAATATGTTTTCTGTTTAATTTCTACTTAAAAGGGAAATTATATTGAAGAACTCAGTTTTTTCTTTTGTTATTTTTAATTTCCCTTCACACACTTTGCCCAGGATCTTCTATGTATCTAAATGTATTAAAATAATGGTAGCTGGGAAGGAAAGAATAAGGCCATGAATAGCTTCCAAGTGCATGTTTCCAGGTGCTCTCCTCAAAGCATCCTGTTTTCTTCAGGACTCAGTCAGTTCATCTTGACTCAGACCTCTTGAAGATGGAGGGACCTGTCTTAGTGTGAGGAGGTTTTTGGGTGCGTGACTCTGCACATGGCAGTCAAAGCAGTGATTTTTGTGATTATAGTCATTATAGTTATTATTAACATTTTGTCTTTTCTGATTATTTTGCACTACTTCTCTCCAGAGATTCCTTTCTAAAAGGCTTCTGTTGTGAACCATTGATGTTAGTGGGCTTGGCCACTGCTTCCGTGTGGTGCAGAGGAGCAGGAAGAAGATATGACTTTGCAGAAACGTAGGGCTACCTCCAACCACAGAAATCAGGCTGTAAAAATGATGAATATCTCTCTTCTGTCATCCATAGATCTGACAGTTTTGTATAACTCATGAATTAAACATCTGGGAGGTGTGTAGATGTATTTTTTTTTTCCTTTTACCAGTCGCCAAAACTGAGGCAGATAAGCTGTTGAATAATTTTCAGCCATCCAGTAATGTTTTTGGGAGCAGTTCCCTGGATTGTGTCTCAACAGAAATGGCAAAAGTGCCATTAGAGTTAGTGAGATCAAGGTGGCACCTGGTACTGTGTCTTAACCACAAGACTTTAACCCTGAGTTTCATCCAGAACAGACAGGACCTTTACTGCAGAGTCCTCATTGAACAGATCCCGACAAAGTAAACAGCGTGACACTTAATTTATCTACCACAGAAACATGAAGGGCTCAGTCGACCTGATGGGATCTGTGGTTCCAGGGAGTCTAGGTATTTAAAACCTGATGCTCAGACTGCTAAGCCATCCCCTGCAGCTTTCCTTAGTGCATAAGATATGAAAAAAATCTCCTGTCCTGCAAAACAGATATTAAATTGGATACTCTTTCACCCTGCTATGATAAGAAACACGGCAGAGAGAGGAAGGAAAATGGAATGCTGCTTAGGAAGAAAATATATTTGAATCTAACATAAAAATGGGTGAGATAGGAGGATTTTCAGAGCCAGTAGCAATCCCCTCCCCAATGAGTTACTGAAAATTCAACTCTCCCTGTAGTTTTTGCACTGGATTGTGAATAAAAATGGTTGTGATTGATGAAGCGTTTGGTGTCTCACTGTAAGTTGGTCAAGAGGGACTTCTAAATCACCCAAATGAAATATTGCATTATCATGAATGGTAACATGCAACTGTTAAGTATGCTGTTGCTTATCATAAGCTGAAGCTTCTTCGGAGCCGTGCCCAGTGAGAAATCTTTGTGAGCATTAGAGCAGAAGAGCCCCAGCACAGCCCAGCAGCGCCGTGGGGCTCTGCCCTTCCCTCCCCAGGGTGGGACACACACAGTTCAGAAGGACCATTTGCTGCACTCGGGGTGTTGTCTGCACCCTCCTGGGGAGTGGGCAGGTCAGCTGAGACAACAGGGATAGGGGGAGTTGATTTTGGATTTTGTCCTATATGGAGGCTGTCAGGAAGGAAAGGCAACGTGGCTTTTTTTGCTGAAGGGTATGAACCCCTTAATCAGATGTGGAAACCCATGGCGATGAATTGCTCTCTCCTGTATGGGACTGATTACGTAGTTTTGTTGCATATTGGTGTTTGCTTTAGGTTTTTCTTTTTTTTTTTGCATAAAGCTTTGTTTACCAATACTATGCATAGGATAACAGATGAGGGAGCAAAATTGATGTTTTATGGAAAACCAACAATTAAAAAAAAGTAATTTCTACTTTCTTTACTGACCCAAAGAAAGTGGCTGATATTACTTCTATTAAAAACAAAATACTTCCAGACCTCCTGTTGAAAAGGCCTGTATTCACAATATGACTGAAAGCCAACCCAGTTGGGCTGAAGTTTTCTATGTCCAGAACTTCCCACAAAGACCCTGCAGCTGTTTCTTAGAAAAGGATTAGAGAACTAGATCCTGCCAGGCAACGTGTGAACACACAAAACCAGTTAGCCAAGCAGCCTTAGGATTTTCCATGTTTTAGGGCTACAATGTGGAAATGAGGAGGGAGATCATAATTAGGGATTTTGCTTTGGATGTACCTCCACAACTTGACCTCAGGCTGGCTAAGCTACAGGTCTCCAAAAATGCTATAAACTGGACTAAAGTCTCTAGTTCCTCTGTAATGGACAAAAACCCCTAACCGAGAAGAGATAGGTGACACGCTCAGGCAGTCACGGTTCCTTTCTCTGGCCTTCTTGTCCCTGTCTGCTCATTTTCCTGCTTCCTGAGCTGGTGATGTCTCCTCTGTATTCAAATCAGGTGGCTTCCTGTACCCTTGCCTGCCGACTGGGGGGCAAAGAGGAAGAGGATGAGGCAGTAGGTGGGTGATGGTGCCTCCCACTGAAGTCACTTGTTTTCGTGTCTGTTCTCCGGCTCATGGGAGCTCAGTGGCTTCTCAAAGACGTGGTGATCAGTGGTGTTCACCGTGGTAGACTGGCAATGTTCCTTGTTCTCAGGAGTACCGTGTGAGTTTTGGATTAAGTTTTTTGCCAGAATTTGGCCTGCGGCAGAACACTCAACAAGGGAGGAGTTAAGTGAAAGTGGTTAAAATTTGCCAAATTCACTAAACTGAAAACAAGGTAATTGAGATGGCAAGTGTTAGTGGTCACACCTGTACGAGTATCATATTATAAAATACTAATACTCTAATCGGTGTAAAGTTAGAGGGAAGCCTTCTGTGTGTGTCAGAGCCCTCGGGTGAAGTCATAATGCACAGAGGTCAGAGGATGATGAAGGACATGGCTCTGCACTGGTCCCCTCACACCAATAGTAATCTTAACTCATGAACCTAAACTGAAACAGTCATTGAACTTTTATCTGAATAGGAAAGCTTCCCGTTTTCTTGACAGAACAGATTCTGTGGCTACTAATTTATTACTGCAATTTAAGAAACAGACGTCTGTCTGACATGTGCCATGTAGTTCAGGAGGTCACAAGTGACATCATACTTAAAATCGTTATCTTTGCAAACTGTGCATTTTGTGTAAAAGCTTTTATTTATAGTCAGTCATTAAAAGTGGGACTTGATATTTACTTTTCTTCTGATTAGGTTAAAGAATGAATATGAGCAAAAAGTACCCTGCTGTTAGCACCAAGCAGTTTGCCAAGCATGCTATTCACATGCAGCCTTTCTAAAGGAATTATGTTGAACCATTATGGGCTTACATGGTACACATTAGTTAATACATTTATTTTTTCCACGGCTGGGACTGGATTCATGTCACAAGCTGTATATTTTATTTCTTCCTGGTTCCTTATAGGTTCTTGTCCTCATCACTGGTGGTGAGCAGATGCGGTTTGTGCTGAAAGTGTTAAACTTGCAGAGGAAATGCTGTTACTGGGACTGTAAGACTGTTGGAGGGGTTGGTGGGTTGTCTCTGTTGCCCTGAGATTACAGTAGTAGGAGGACTGAGGCAGTCTGGGTTCTTGTCTGTTTGGGAGCATTTTGCTGGGCCAAATTCTGGATCATCCTGTTGCCCAGCCCCTGACACGATGAGTGTTTGACCCAAGGCAGGGGGAGGAACTGCTTGGGTGCATCTCTGTAGAGCATGAGCTGCTGTGAGCCACGTCTGAGGGCCCCAAAGGATGTACCAAGTTGCACCATTAGGATGTCATCACCAAACAGCCTGTCATCTACTGGCCACATCTTACAGGGCAGCAGAGACCTGAAGGGCCAGAATCAACAGCCCTCCTCAAGGATCAAATTCTTGAGGTGCCCATGAACTCTTCTCCCACGTTTCCTCATCCTCCTGTCCTGCCATCTTACCCTTGATGTCAAATGCCCCTAACCACAGCCATGCAGAATGTAATACTCTGTGAGCATTTAAAAATAGTGAACGTAAGTGCTGGTAACTTTTCCACACCAGTTTTCTCTTTGGAAGCACCAAAATGCTAGTACAGAGTTGCACTCAGCCTGGCAGTTCGGGCTGGGGAGCACCTCAGCCCCCGCCAAGGGAGCCCAGGGGCTTCTTGCTGGGTGGCAGAATGCTGCCCCTCCTTCATGAAGGCTCATTAGGGGAGAGAAGAGCCCTTCAGAATCGACTGACTGTTTAATAACTGTAATGAAAATGATTTTTGACCAAAAATTATGTATTACCAGTTGGCTGAACTGCACTGCATACTTTGTTAATATTAGATAGGGCTGGGTTGCTTTTTTTCCCCAGATCTTACTGCTAAGATCACTGGCCCATTTCAATTTTTATTGAAACAAATAAACCCAATAAAAACACTTACGCTGAGAGCTGAAGCTCCACAGTAAAAAAAAATAAAAATTACTCTGTATTGAATTTATTGATTTATTTATTTACTCCAACTGGAAAATTGAGTATTGTGTTAATGTATTTTATAAGAATCACAGTGCTCGATGAAATGGCTAATTTATTTTAGCGTATACATAAATAGCTAGCAATTTTCAGTGAGACAGGCTAATGAAAATGATGCCATGAAATTGTCTATACTATGAGGAGTGATGGAGTCAAGTTATTATTGGTTGAGTGCTGCGACGTAGTGAGCTGGCCATCATGTCTTTGAACTTTTGAACTGCTACTTGGTCGCATGATTTATTGATTTTGATATTGGCATGTTAACTATTTTTGTTGGGGGGCGGGGGTCACACATGCAGCCTGGATGAGTAACGCGATGTGTAATTTCATAGTTGTTTAGGTTAAACAAGATGGTTGAAAAATTTAAAGTGCGTTAACGGAGCAGGGTCATGCCATGTGGAAAGGCTTGTAGGTGTATCATTAGATGTCAACACTGGTGTTCTGATCGCTGCAGATTAGCTGAGTATGAGCAGATTTGGCAGGGTAAGTGTGCATCATATTTGTCAGAGAAAGGTTGCCTTTGTTCCAAATTAAGCTTGTGATCTCATAGCAACTTTGTTTGCCTATCTACCTTCAACCTCTCCTTGCGGCGTTTCTTATCACGCCGGTGCCTGGTACGGGCTGGGAGCATCAGCAATCTCTGTCAGCTCTTTCCAGAGGCACGCTCCATACTCCCAGCCATTGAGCGGCCAAAGATGCTCACTGGTGGTGCAGACAACTCAACAGCTCGTGTGGGACTGCTGTACCAGAGACCTGCCCCAATCTGCCGTCACCAAGACGTGTAAACTTGTTTCATCTTCTGGCCGTGATCCCCTCGCAGGCTGGCTGTAGTGCTGAGCCTCGGCATGCAGCGCTCGCCAGCAGCTGCTTCATCCCTCCGTGTGAGGAGATGCTACACTTGTTGGTCTTGGTGATTTGCTTAGGACGTGGAATCGAGGTATTAAAATAATATTGTTCGACTTAGTGTTTTCTTGCTGCAAGAAAGCTTCTCCCTTGACTGTGCTGGTAGGGGACCCTTTGCATGGTGGCTGCTCTGAGCTCTGTTTCTGATTAAACCGAAATAACTTGACACCTGCATTTTACAATTTGCTTAAAGTGCTTTATCCTGTAAAAGCAGTGATTTCAAAGCTTTAAAGCCAGCAGACTTGCAGGGGTTTGCACAACTTAGCTCATCCCACTAGTTTGCAGCGATTGTGCAAAACGTGGCTGGACTTTTCTACTTGCCCCCTGCTTTCAAAATTCCAATTTTAGTGCCTGTTCTCTCCGTGCCCGCTCACCCCTGCATTCTGCCATGGGTCTCAGCAATGCATGCAGGCATTATTGAATTTTTTTTCCCCAATGATTGAACTGACATGTCTTTATTTGGATGTTAAAAGTGCTCTTCCCCCCTCTGCCCGGTGTGACCCAAAGCATTTCCAGCAGCCCCGCAGCGAGCAGTTGGGAAGCTGGTACCACTTGCCTCTCCCCTTTGCCTCCCTCTTCTTTCATTTTATTTTTTTACTATATTTANAGCAGCGCAGCAGCACCGCCACCCCACCGGCGGGGCGGGCAGGGGAGCAGCGCGGCGTAGTTTTATTTTTATGCAACTTAAAGAAGCCGGATCCTCCCCCCCCATTCCCCNCCCAAAGCATTTCCAGCAGCCCCGCAGCGAGCAGTTGGGAAGCTGGTACCACTTGCCTCTCCCCTTTGCCTCCCTCTTCTTTCATTTTATTTTTTTACTATATTTATTAAAAAAAAAAAGAGAGAGATGGGCTGTTTAAGCCAAAAAAACAAAAGTAGTGGGGAAAAAGCTAAAAACAGGACTGACACCAACACCATTAACTGGAAGGGGGGGAGGGGGGGGAAGAAAAAAAAATTCCATTTCATTGCAACTCTGTTATTGTTTACTTTGCCATACACATCCTAATATGGTTACCTCCCTGTCAAAGCGGCCGAGCCGGGCTGAGGGGCCCCCTCGGGGAGACGCTTCCAACTGCTGCTCAGACAATAAGAAACAAACGGCGCAACTCCACAAAAGGGCTGCCCGGAAAATAAGTGTCAAATAAATCCTGCCGAACTCTTCCCTTTTTTTTTT
>WEKX01008934.1:538456-548456 GCA_013390025.1 Pitta sordida
TCTTCCTTTTTTTTTTTTTTTTGCATTTGTGATTTTTTTGTGCACATATTCCTCTTAGCAGCGATGAATTTCTATGAATTCTAAATAAGCTTTTCTAGGGATGAAACGTGAGGGGTGTTTTTACGTGAGGATTTCAACTTTTCGGTTGACATAATCTGAAGGTACCACAGCCTTGGCTGAGACTGTCCAAGTGCTTCCTTGCTCTGCGAGGAGTTATCACATTGCTTTAAACCAGCCCTTTATGCCATCATTTTTCCTTTTTTATTTTTATTCTTTTTTTTTAATCCCATGTGTTGCTCAGCTTCAGTGGACGCTTTTCTTCCCCTCCAAACTGAATCACTCTCAGGTTTTGCTGCGCTTCTCGGTTTGTTTTGAGCGCGTAGGAAAATATTAATGCAGAGCAGTAAAAAAGAAACAGTGATGCATCTTCCGTGCAGGGGAGTCGGCAAACCTGTCCACTTCTCGGCTGGAAAGTACAGAGAGCAAATCCAGAATTCAGTGCAGGAGCAAATGAATTCACGGCGGTGCATGGGATGGGTGTTATGTAACTTAATAAGAAATATGGGTTTGATCGCAGGAGTGGACGCTGCGCTTGTAGGTATAAATATCACATCTAGGTAAGTCTGTGGAAGAGCACTTTTCTTCCAGCCTGCATTAAGCAGCGTTGTCTTCAATCCCTAATTCTTACGGGGTTTTGGAAGGGAAGCATCTCCTTCCTAAATTCAAAAATCTTTTAAATACCTGTTGTGTAGTTGGTTGCTTAATTGGCTCTGCCTCTCCTGCCTCTGCTGCCTGCCTTCCTCAGTTATTATGGGATTTCTAGATTTATTTATTTTTTAAAGGAAATCTGAGTTCCAGAGCAAACCTGGATAGCAAGCTGTTCTTTCCTTCTCTTTTTTTTTTGTTCCCCCACCCCAAATTGTTATTTCTTACGTATTCCTGGAGACTTCTTTTCTCTGCCTTTTTATTTATTTGTCTCTCAAGTTGTGCACCCTGACCTGTGCTAATCAGAAACTCTTTTTAAAATGTAAGACCAAGTCAGATAATGTAAATAAACTTTTGTCCCCCAAACTTTTATTCAATAACACTGGAATTGATTTTTCTTTAAACAAAACAAAAATTGCAACTCACCAGTGGTAAACACAAATAAATGTGTTTGTAAAATCAAAGGGTGTCTTTTTAAACACATTTCTGGTTTTTGCTTTTGGGGCTGTGTAGGGAATGATAGGAATTAGTAGCCTTTAATTAGACGTGGAGATATTCACATTTTACAGGGATTTATGTTAGAACATGGAATGGCGGGTGGCTTGTTTCCTCATTATGAATACTCCCTGCACATAATGAGGTTCATCATTAGTTGATGGAGTGAATTTGCCCTAGCTCTACCTTGAAAGGCACATAATTTACATACTACTTCAGAGCTTAGGCTTTAATGGATTCCTCGATGAATAAAATGAAAAGCTACTTTCTTTAAATTTTTGAACAGTGTTTTGATAATACGGATTTAATAAGACATTCAATTTCCTTGTTAAGTATATTTGAAAGTGCATTCCCAATTTTTGCACCAAGCATACTTTCCCCATGTTGCATCCTCTAATCTTGGGCAACACGTAAGCAAATACATCCCTGTAAACATTTTGGGGGTCTGTTTTACCCCGTGTGTGTGAGGTGACCCTGGGCTTCTCTGGCCTGGTCCCCCCACGGTTCCTGTCAATCCCAGGCACACTGGAGCTCACCTGTGCTGTTAAAGTACCACAGAGCAGACTTGCTCCCCTGTTAAAGCTCATTCTGCCTGAGGAGTGTTTTAACTGTGTCTTTGCTGTGTACATTTGTGGTGATGGATCTTTGGAAATGTGTCGCTGCCTGTCAGGCTGACAGTGACAAACCCTCGGGTTCCACCTCCCTATTTATTTTAATGAGACGAGAACGGCACAAAACTTCTCTGGTGCAGTTCCACCTCTGGAACTGCTGCGTAGATGTGATTAGATTAGAGTAAATTGAATTGTAGGCTGCCTAATGTGTTATCATGTCATCAGCTTACTCCAGCCCTGGTCTACAGGGTAGAGTTAGCGAGACATTCTCTTCTTCTTCTTCTTCCTCCTCCTCCTCCTCCTCCCTCCTCCCCGTCTCCACGCGTGCGTGGGGCTGGCTGGGCACGGTCAGCATCTCTCCCCGCTGCTGACACTTCCCAGTGTGGTTGGTGGAGTTGAGAGGCAAAAAATACGAAGCAAAGGCTTGTTTTGATAGAATGTTTTATTACCTGAAAACGATGAGCATATATTAACATTAATAGAATAGTCTGTGTCATTCTTTTTTAGACAATTTACCTCTGCCACAGACCTGTCTGCTTCAAAATCTTTCTCTGTTCTAAAACATATATTTGTTTAGGGAGTTTTCATTGAAGTGTACATGACAATTACAGCTGTTCATTAACAAAATTGGGTATTTGTTTTAAACTTTAACCAATCACTTTGATATGCTAATTATGGTGTAATTTAATTTGAGCCCTGTAATGATGATGCCGTTATTATGGACATAAATGATGCAGTTAAGCTGAGAGTAATCTCATTTGCATACTGTACATGCCAGTAAATTAAGCCCTTTCTTCGACTGCTTCAGCTTTAATTTTCCACTTCTTTTCACACAGCGCCTTTTCAGCCAGTCTCTTATAAGCCCACTTTGTAATAGTGCTGATGACTGTTTGATGTGGAGAGTTGCTGCACCACAATAATGCAAGACACAAGATGTAACATTTAAAGGATTCATTATCTTACTGAGTGTTGCTTTAAGAAGCTGGGATTAAGAAGGGTGGAAGTGTCCTCTCCCTGGAGCGGTGTGGGTCTTCCCAGAAACAAATGCAATCTTTATTTTTTCCCCCCCTTTTTTTTGATGTACCCTAATAGTGAAGGGGATTTGGTAAGGCCTCATATTTCTCAGGAATGAGCTAAAACGCCATCACAGCCCTGTAGTACATTTGACCTTCTCTGTAGGATATTCTGTGGTGTTCCACTGTTGCAGGAAAGTTATTGGATACAATTTGCAATATTATAGAGATGGGAGATAGTAGATTATTTCTCAGATTGGCTATGTGGGCTCCATATCTACCTGCATGAGGTACAGCAGTGCAGAATTGAAGTCTGCATTATTGTTTGGGGTTTTTTTCCTATTTATTCTCCAGCTTCTCCTCTCATGGCACCTGCATGAGTTGGCCTTAATATCAGGTTAATTTCAAATTTACGTTGAGAAAAATGTTATGCCTGCTCATACCAGTGAAAACTTGGGTTTTGAAAGAGTAAAAGTCACCAACACCAAGCAAAAACAAACTGCGTAAGTGCTGACTTCAATAGTTAATCTTTTCCAATTTACCATGTTGTCATTGAGCTGAAGTATTCTCATAACACTGTGGCATACAAAGAAATCATGTGAAATAAACAGGGCTCTTTTTATAGCTGCTTACTATTATGGTTAGATATTTTCATAGTTTAATACCTCTGGAAGTAAAGCCCGTCTCAAGTTTTTCGCAGCAGTTGGCCTGTCAGAAAGCCATTGTTGTGTGGGTAACCAAGTTAACTAAAGATCATTATTAAAACCTTGCAATCCTTTCCTTACACAGGGTCCCATGACCAAAAATAGCTTGTGCAGTTGCCCACAAACATGCAAGTTAATAACTTCCTGGGTGAACAGTGTAAAAACTGCTGATTCCCGAAGCACACGTGTCACTCCTGCCTCCACCCTCCATGGTACTCAGCAAACAGATGGGAGGGCCTGTGCTTACCAACTGTCCAGGTTTAACAAGACTTCAGTTCTTATGGTTGTCACCTACCCTTGGTTTCTGGTCTACATTTCTCACATGCCATCTTGTTTTCCAGCAGCCATTCCATGGCATCCTGACCGTACACGAGTGCTGGCTGGGGCTGTGCTGCAGCGATGCGCTGCCTCATGGTGATCTAGCTGCCCTGTTGAATGCTTACTCCGTTTCTGGGTCAAGCCCCCAGGAATCATTCCCAACAAACCCACTGCTCTGGGGCTATGCTGATGTGTAGGATTTCAGTTCTCCCTGTGCACGGCTCGTGCGAGACAGAGCATCCATGAAGACAAGTACAAACACAGAGCATGGCATGGTCTTGGCTTTCACAGAGCCTTTGTGTTTTACTTGTGACACCAGAGTTGTGATGGTGACGTTTGACATCTACTTCTTCAGGGTGGACTACATCAAAGTGCAGTGTCAAATATCGGGGTCCACTTCTGAAGCACAGTGTGTCCAGAAAAGGAAAGGCTTCCCCAGTGCCTTCTCTGAGGCTGTCGCTGTAGACATTGGGCTCATACATGAGCGCACACAGGAGACAAAACCCTGCAGCCATTCCCATGCCCTTTGTGCTCACAGCCCGGAGCTGCTCAGGTTGTTGATGAAACTGGGTTCAAGCTTACTCCACCCAGGGCACAGGGAGGGAAAAGGTTTCTCACAGCACAGGGCAACGCAGAACGAGTTCTGCCCAGGAACTCCAGAAGGTCAGAAATAATTTGGTATAACGCTGAAAAAATTCTGCCTTTAAAGCTCATGAAAAAAAGAGTTCTTGATTTTGACTATTTAAGCACTGTCCCTATGGCTCAACCCTTTGTCTTCTTTCTAAAGATAATGCATCTCTTGCTCTGGGCTGTCATAGGCTGCAAAAGTGTCTTGACTTCAGCTTCTGTAGGAATGAATATGCTGTTCATCTCTCTCTTGGATCATGGAGGGATTTCTGTCCCAAGCCGACAATGGCAGGAGGATGGCCTGGGAACTGGGCTGAGAGAGTCCCTTTGGGCGCTTGTTAGTGTTTCGTGGCTGTATTGGTGCTGCAGTGTGCTGTGCAGGACTTCAGTGTTAATCTTCTTGGGAGATAAAAGTATTTCTCCAAAGTGATTTCAATACCTTGCCCTTAAAGAAGCTGTATTGTAAGAGTTGTCTTCACAAATAAGGTTTCAGGCATAGTTATTCCCACTCTCTTTTCCAAATGAAACACATATCCTTCCTCCCCTCACAGGACCTTTTGAGTTTATTCTGGATAAAGAAACTCATTTATGAAGAAGATTTTCCCTTTATCATCCTTCCTCTTTAATCTGATCCTGGATTGCAATTTTCAGTAAGTTTCTCCTGCCACACTTTCCAACATATGAACCCTTTCTACTCAATCAGGTGGGAAATTAAAAGCAGTACCAGTTCGGATGATGTTCTGTGCAGCCCTGTTCGAATGTTCCTGTGTAATTCAGGATTTCTGGGTTTAAAGAAGTTTTTCACTCGGGGTAATGGTAGCTCTCTGCAGAAAGTTATTCCAGGGAGTTCTGAGCTTTGTGGGAGATGGGTTTCTCCTTTTTCCAACTTTATTTACAAACATCTTTGTTCCTAACGTTTCCAGCAAAACAAATTTTTCTTTACAGAAATACGGTTGAGAGCAAAGCCACTGAACCTGTCTCTAGAATTGTAGAACTACAACAGATTAAAGAATGATTTATCATATATTTATACACTTACCCTATCAAACTCATGGACATCAAGACACAGAAACAAAAAGAGGTTTCCAATCTCTTTCTCTGTAATGCTTTTCAGCATAGAGTCTCCTATTGGTATCCAGAGAAAAAGCTCTAGGAATTTGTGATTGTATTTACCAGTGGCTAAGGAGAACAGTTTTCTGTCACTGCAGAGTAGAGGTGGGAACGCTCTGTTCCGTCTCTGACTCGTCCCTGTGAGGTCTGCCTGCTTCAAGTGTAAGTCTTCTGCTCTGGCCATGTTGAATTTGGCTTCACGTTGGCATCTTCTCCAAATAAAACACTTACCCTAAGGATGGCCCTTCAAAAGACCGTGTTCTTTTTTCCAAAGAACTGCAAATTCTTGAGGTGGACTGCTTGTGTAGGTTCCTGAGACCATCACTTTGAGGAAGTTGACTGAAACAAATGCTGCTTTCAGATGCTGTGGCCTGAATCAAAAGCAGCTCTGAGTTCTCTGAAGTCCAAAGCAGCTCTGAGTTGTCTGAAATCCGTCAGGGTTTTACCGTTATTAACATCCATATAGCCCCAGGCAATGGTCTTCTATTTTACATGAGGGAGGGCAGTATCTGCTTGGCTCTGTGCTCTTCTGCTGCAGGTACACTGTATAAAGGGCAGCCACAAGCAAGGAGGGCTTCTGGGTGTGGCTCTATCAGCTGCATGTTTGGTGACCAAGGCCAGAGCTATTGGGGTTGGGCAGCCAGTCTTGTCCTCTGGTGCAACAGAGTCAGCCCTGGAGGCAGTCAGACAGCTGAGGAGGCTAGTCTGTGTCTTTGTGAACTCTGGGACTTTGGGAGGAACAAAAAGGCTCTGCATGGAGAGTTTCCCAGGCTTCATGCTGAGGTAAGGCTTGCAGTGTGCAATCAGCAGAGCTCAGAGACCCACAGCTCAGCTCTTCCAGATCTGGGGTATTTCATGTGTTTGTTGGTATCAAAGGCAAGATTGAGTGAGGATGCGTGTCCTACAGGCTGGATGAAGAAAGTCAGTATAAGGAATGAGCAGTCTTTCCCAGCAAAGCATTTGCAATGAAACAAATATAAAAAGGAAGAATGAAATGATAATAAGCTAAATTGGTGCCAAATGTATGGGATTCCATGTGTGTGCAGTAAAAGGAAACCCAGCTCCTGCAGTTTTCCCTTGGAAAATGACTCGTTCTGTATTTAGAACCCATGTGCAGGATGACCATATAAATGTGGTTAAATGGGATAGGATTCTGATCAAAGGGGCAATTACAAGTAATAAAATAGGAAATACAATTATTGCTACTGTTTCAGATCGTATGGCCAGGGAGAATCCTAGCAGCTAGATGGAGGAAAAAACCTTAAGAGAGGAAAAGAAGAAAACCCCCAGATTTCAGCTTCTTCTGCTCTACAGAAAAAAGAGAGTTCAAAAGTAAAGATACATTTCCTAGAATATCAGAATTCCCAGATAAATAATAACCGACGACTTAATCGTTGGCTGAGCTGAATCAGAGCAGAAACTGAATTACCAACTTCCGCACAGGAGAATGTACCGAAGTCGGAGCTGTGGCTGGGTTATTTTCACCAAATGTCCAGCACATATGCTGCACTTGCTTTTATTGTTCACCGTTATGGTGTCATGTCTCGCTAGATTGTGCTTTGCTACACACCTCCACCCCCTAACAAACTGGCCCTATATGTGCATGTAGGCAGATTATAGGGAATTAAGCTGTGTGACAGTGAACTTCTGGGGATTTTTATATGCTTGACAAATGTTTCTTAAACATGGTATAAATACATTGTATAGTAGATTTCAAGTGTTTGAGGGGCACGTTTTACTCCCAAAAGAAATGTGTGTATTTTGGCTCCTTATTCCTCTGTGTTTTTTCTTATCCCCTAAAAGAAGTATTTAGTATTTTAAAGACACCTATGTTTAGATAATACAGGTTTGGACAGTATTCTCTGCTGTGTGTTGTAGAGTTCCTACCAACACGTCTGGACAAACCTCACCACCTAAAACCCTCGGGCCAGATTTTGGCATTCGGTGTCCTCAGAGCGAGGGATTGTAGCTGTTAATCCTGTAATAGATTCTTCAAGGTAGCATCTTCTGTCCTCCCACGGGTTAGGTTCTCAGTTTTACCTGACAGCCTGAATATTTCTCTTCAAAGGGAACGTAAACCCTTCTGCAGGCTGAGCTTCCCCTCGCTGAGTCTTGCCTGGGCACTTCTCTGGTTCCTTGGCCTTTTTGCCATAGCCGTCATCTTCCCTACTGGTTCCTTGGAGAAAATACTGTGTTTTTAGGGGTCTGTTCCTCCTGAACCCATTCCCTGTGGTCTCCCTGCCTTGCTGTGGAGGCCTCTCCAGAGGAAAAGCGAGAGCAGCTGGACTGATCCCATCACTCTTCAAGACCGCGAGGTCATGCATTTGGTCCCTTTGCAGAAATGCCAAGGCCTATTTAGAGTCAAACATGTAAATATTCTGTTCAAAAATAAGAATTAAAAAAAACAATCATGCGGCTGAGTTCTTCAGAGGAATGGGAACGTCAGCTGGCATTGGCTCTCACCTGTTTTGATAAGGCATTGCGTTTTCAGCGGGTGTTTGTAAGCTCCAGATACTTGAGCTGAAAATAGATTCTTCATCCTGTTCCCTTCCCTCGGGTGGGCGAGCGGCTCAGAGGCACAGCAAGGGACATGGGTGCCTTATCCCAGCTCCTTGTCTTTTCCAGTCATGCTGGCTGGGTCATTTGGAACCAATAAATGCTTCCGTGCACTCTTGGTCCCATCACACCCATCCCTGTGTTAAAGTGATGAATGGGGGTTTTGGGCTCCCTGCACCTTACGAGCTCCACTACTCTGTTGTAAGCACTGATTAACTGATGGTTATGAGGCACTTTGTACCCCAGGTATGTGAGCCCTAAGAAATGTTACGAGCTTTTATGTTTCACCTGCAGGGTAGAAGCTCTCCTTGCCCCTGTGCAAGGCATGGCATCCCACCTGAAGACTGGGGGGTTTGTAATGCTCTCAGGTGAGCTTCACTCACACGAGAGGCTTTGGTAGGTTAGAACATCCCCTTCAGAAAGCTGCACGAAAAGCGTTGTGTTCCATTAATATTTGGGGTGGAAATACGCTGTAGATTAATCCTCTTTGGAAAGAGATTAAGAAATGTTCTCTCCTCCTCCCTTCTAATGTTAAGAGTAGGTAATGTTTATTCTTTCTTCATTAACTACAGACGTCAGAGAAAAAGGACTGTTGCCCTTTGATTTTATTTACAAGGCAAAAGTGAAAACTTGTTTGATCATATCATGGCTGTTTAGTTTCAGTGTAAGAGTGGAAGGGAATCTGTTTCTAGCTCTTGCCACGTCTAAATATAATTTTTCTTCTATTTAGTTATCTCTGAATTTTAAATGCAGCATCCTTGGCCTTACTTATTTGTCAGGTTGAGTGAAATTGCTTCATGCTCTGCTTACGGAAAGAAGCTATTTAAAATGAAATGAAATTGTCTCTGAGAACTAAGGAATTTTTGTGGGTATCAAATTTGGAGTCCTGATTTCTGCAGAAATGATCCATTACGGAGAAAAAGCTGTTCTGAAAACTTGGGTTTGCTTCTCAGCGAGGTGATAGGAGGCCTGGGACTTTACAGGCTCTTGTTAGCAGTCCTCTTGAGCCAGACAGGGTTTTTTTCCCCTTGTTTCTTGCAGACCTGAGGTATAAGTTGTTAGAAGCAGAGGATTCATCCCATGAGTTTTGCTGTGTGCAACCAACACGCTCACCTGAACCATCCATGCTCAGAATTGCCCACGATTCCCGGCTGGGAAAGCAAAGACCCCCAGCAGCCGCGTGCACTACTGTAGGGATGCCAGTCATGAAAACACTCGCTTTTCAGGGATCTCTGAAAATACTATTTGTTAACAGAATAAATGAGTAGTTTTCAGCTGCCCACTGATCAGTGCTAAGAGAGTGGCGTGTCAGTGCTGGGTTTATTTGGTGCTCAGTTGTCACTGTGTGTGACACAGAGCTGTTTCAGTATGAATTGCAGGTGTGTGTGGCTATGTGAGCACAGCAAACTGAAGGCCCCATTCAGGTGCTGAACAGCAGCAGTTCTTTGAAGAATAAAACAGCATTAGGACATGTTCTTCCCTGGCAGATGTGGTGGAGGGCTGACCTTACATCTGGGAGATGCTGTGTGCATTCCTGTGTGTTTTGGTGCACACCTGGCACCAAAACAGTTCCTCTCTGCCACTTACCCACGCAATTCCCTGGCAGATACCTGCATTTACTGTCCTAGAGAGAGGTTCAGAGGAGAACACAAAAGCTTTCCCATGTTGGAAACTGCTCTGTTTCCTTGGCACCTATAAAACCCTCAAACCACACCGTGCCTAACTTGAGAGCCTGGAGGCTTTGCCGGTTTCTAACGGTTCAGCTTTTGCCAGTGGCACTTTCTGCTCCTAAACATTGATTTCTTTTACACCTGAAAGAATTTCAGACTGGTTAAGGAAGCTTTAATTCAGTGCAGTGTTG
>WEKX01008934.1:553456-651647 GCA_013390025.1 Pitta sordida
TACAGCACATCATGACATTGAATAGTCTTGTCCTGAATAGACTATAAATAGAGTGAGTCTCTCCTTTTCTTTCACAAGCCCTTGGAGCAGGAAGCCACATGCCTTAGCTCTACAGCATTCAGAAGCCAGCACATCTGTGGGACCATGCATGTGGCTGGAGATGTTCAAATACTGGCCTCAGTGCATGTTTTGGATGTTAAACACACACTGCTGGTTGTAAACGGCCCCCACGTGTTGCTGGGGTTTCAGCAAAGGCCAGAAAGGCCATTTCCTGGAGCATGGAGAACCTCTGCTGAGCTTGGCAGTGATGGACCCTTCCAGTGCAGGGCTGAACAGCTTGTTTTGGAGAGGTTGTGGGACCCCCGTGCTGTCTGGTGGGAGGCTTTCTGTGCCATTGGCATCAGACATGAAAAAAATATGGGAGGCCACAGGAGTGCTCAAAATTGCCTGCTGTCCTTGGTCAAGGCAAACTGGAGAGGCTTACTTGGTGTCTGGTAGCTCCTGTCTGGTGTTGAACCCTCTCTCAACCATCTGTGGTGGCGGCTTAGAGGTGGGCATTGCTCTTCAGCCATGGTTGAATGCAGAAGAAGGATTGAGAGCTTAGCTTCCTGCATCCTGACTCAAAAGTAGGCATATGTGCTTTTTTTGGTGAGTTAGAAACAAATCGGTTTCGGCAGAGCTTTTTTAGGGAGTTTTCTCAGGCACAGGATGAAATTTTGAGGTGGAAAAAAAAATCACACTTCCCCCCCCCCCCACCACCATCTATTGGGCCAGTGTGGTGAGGATCAACTGTATTTTTGGGCACTTGGAATCCATGTGTGTTGCTGTTGAGGAACATGTGCAGCGTGTACACATCCCCTGCACAGAAATGTGGTGGGGTGGGATCCTTGCTCTGGACCTAGGTTGGAGCTGTTCCTCGGAAAGAAAACACTAAGGCAGAACTGGGGAGGAAAGCACCACTTCTGTCCCACTTATTCTGTTCTGAATGATGTGAAACTGGTGTGGTGGGTGCTTTGATAACTTGTGGGTGTGCATTACCTTACCCACCAGTTACATGGGCACATGTTTGGTTCCCCTGCTCCATCATGCCATCCTGGCTGTAATCTGAGAGCCACATGCCTTGGACGGGGCAAGACAGGGAGACCATCTGTGTTTCCACAAGAGCTTAGCTAAGTGCATTTTTTTGTATTGTGTTATGGGCCCGATTCTTGCGGGGGGGGTTAGATGCTCTCAATTGTGGGTGCTCAGTATTTTTGCAAGTCACCCTGCACAGAGGTTGGTGGTTACATTTTTTTTAAATGAGAAAAAGCATTTTTTCCATTTGCTTCTCTATAAACTGAAACTGCTAAAGAGCCCTTGCTTAGTTTTCCACGCAGAAGCACACACTGATGGGAGCACGAGAGGGACTGCAGGTCTTGGAAGGCTTGAAGTGTAGGAAAACAAGGAGTCCTAATGAAAAGGGTTTTGCAACTTAATTGTAGTGGGTGTGCCTTTGTTTGTGCAAAGAAATGAAAGTGCTAGAGGCCGAAGTGCTTTCTTTATCCTCAGAATAGTGAGCACTACAAACTTCCCCGGCCAGTTCTGCCAAGGTGCAAGTCCCTGCAAAGCTTTGGCTCTCTGCTCACTGGGCCCCTTCCCATGGACTTGGAGCCTTCAGCCATCCATCCTTGCAGGGCTCTGCAGAAATACCGTGTTTTGCAGGATGGACCTTTCTTGCGTTCCTAAGTGCCCTTCTTATGAGGTGTTTTGTTCACATCATAGACTTGTTGCATTAGTGTCCTTTACAGTGTTTTCCCTCTGGACGGATCTGCCCATCTCCATGTAACCAACGTTAAGCTTGTTGAAGGCAAGGGGCTTATTCCTCCTGCCCACTGCCTTGAATTCCTTTGGAGTGGTCCATGAATCCCTTTGAATCCAATGCCTGGGGGCCTAACTCTCTGCTGCCTTCTGCTTCAGCCTCCTCAGCCACCCTGTGCCCCACAGAAACATGATCCATTTTGTGGAGATGCCGTTTGCAACATCTTGGACTTGCTGTGTGAGGATGAGAAATGTTAACATAAATTCTTTAAATAACATCTACTAGTGTTGAATGCGCAGAATTATAAAACATTTTTATATTCTGAGACTCATTTGCATCTTCACATTAAAAACTGTGGTTTTTCTTCTCGGGGAATGGTTGCGAGATCTGATTTGTTTTGAAATCAAAGCTAAATTTGTGTTCTTGCTTTCCTCTTTGCCCTTCATTTGACAAATTTTTCTTGTTCTATAAATACAGAATTGTAAACAAGGGCTAATCCTTAGCAACAACCTGGAAAGTTAACATTTCTCTCCAGCTCCTGTTATAATTAATTCAGACACTCTGAATATGATGTGATTTACACATAATATTCCTAAGGCCAGGAGGTACTAATATCTTGTTAGAGAACTGAGGAAAAGAACACGCTTTTGTGTGTGCCATATAACATAATTGCACTGCATTTTCTTTCATGAGAAGATGTTTAAAGATGCTTTTTACTTTGCATTTGAAAAATGAAAGGCTTCTGCTTCTGCATTTGGCTGAAATTGTCTTAAATGTGTTTTCCCTCCTGCAGCAGTCAACATTGTCAAAACATTTTGCAAAGTACATTTTAATAATATGGGTTAGGACCGTCATTATATTAATTTAATTCTCTGTGTAGGTAAATTTGTAAGATGCTTCCACTTTGTCATAAAAGTTTTTCACTGTAAACATCATCTGTTTTCCCTGTGCAGAAAAGGAAAGATAGTATAGTCAACAAAAGGATAAATCCCTTGTGTGAAAACCATGAAAAATGTAGCCTGAACAGCCTTTCTCTCATGGTCCATCCTTTTATTTTATTTAATTTTCATTTAATTTTGTTTTGTTCCATTTATATTTGTTCAGGGAGTGTTTTTGTAGTGTTAATCTGTGTGAGCCACGTCCAGTTGAAAACTGCAACTCCCAAAAGGCTGTGATTAAAGCATTATGGATGTGGCAAACCACAAATGCAAAAGGAAGATTACATTTAGATTTTCTGCATAAAATATTTTATTCGAGTTTTGTAATACTTTGGTATCGTGGTCAGCGTTGCCATAAAAATTCTGTGTTATATGGAATGATACAATCTGTGAAGCATTTCCCATTATGTAGACACCATGTCTTTAAATTATAGCAATTTCTTAAGATTTTAAAGCAAAATGAGCTCTTAGAAGTGTGATTAATAGCAGGGAATGAGGCTAACACTGGGTCATCAGTGGCACTCCATTACAAAAAAGGTTGGACTAATAAAAGCATCCATCTATTTGACCAGTAAAGCATTTGAATGATATGCTTATAGTTTTTATCATAGCGTAGTTACTTTGTACTGAATAAACTGTGATTTTACGTGCTGGAAAAGGAGCGTGGAACAGGCAGAGCACGGCTGAGGTGAGAGCAGTTGCCTCAAGTAGGGAAATATCAGGACTTTTATGTGAAGCTTGATGTTTTCAGAAGCCTTCAGGTTGCGGTGTCTAAATTTTTGAAGCTGCTGTGAAATATCTAAATCCCCCGTGACCTGTTCCTGCCTGCCCACAGTCGTTCGGTGAGGCTGGCCCTCGCTGTCCTGCAGGGAGGGGAGAAAGGAGGGTATTGTGTGTAATCATTAATTCAGAGTTAAGTCCCCGGCAGCCCCAGACATCAGAAATACTCTGCTGCAGCACAGGAAATGGGGCAGCACTTCTGTTTTCCTGGTGTGCGGACGCCAACCCCGTCCTCGACTCGCACCTTTCATCCTGCCTGCTATTATGCTGTCAACCTGATGTATTAAAAAATAGGCGGTTGCCTGAACAATACTGCATTTGGGTTTTATTTAAATACCTGCCTTATTAGTAGGTTGCGCTGGTTTCAAGGTTTTGAACCTTCTTTTTTTAATTATTTTTTTTTACTACAACAAAAGGCTAAATATTGTCTGACAAAGAAAACGGAGGTTCTTGGCCAGCTGTGGATGTCCAGGATTGTGCTGTGAGAAAAAGCAGCAAATATTCCAAAACTTGTGAAAAAATGATGAGGGGGGAGGCTTCTGGCCATTGTGGTGTTTGCACATAAAAATGGCAAGGGAGGGGAGATTAGTGCCAGGGCCAGCTGTGACCTTGGATGCTTCACAGATTCGAGACTGGGATGATTTTCCTCAGTGCTTGGCAGTGGTGCTGGTGCTCATCCGAAGGTAGTGGTGAACCAGGGAGAGGCCATGGTGCAGCTGGGAGAAGAAAGGACCTGTGGTGTAGCCCACAAACTACATCCTTTAACCTCACCCAACTAGTACAGCATCTTAAGGGGCTTATTTTACATAGGAGAGGGATGAAGAGACTTCTAGAGGTCACACACAAGGAATTGTGTCAGGGAAGGAATGTAACCTGGAGCCCTGGATTAACCTCTACCGATAGGACTATCCATCTTCTCTCCCTGCACTTCAGATCTTTCCCGAAATCCATGTTCAGGATAGGGAAGTTACAGAAACCTCCCGGGAGGAACTTCGCAATAGCAACTTCCTGAGTGTTAGGGGGATGAGAGATGAGGAGGGGAAAAGCTTCCTGGAAGGTGGCAAACCCAGGGAACTTGGGTGTCCTGAGCACCTTGAGGACTAATGTCACAGTGCCTCGTAGCCAAGAGTGGGATGTTGGTGGGGACCACTTGGGAGACAGAGGTTTTGGTTGCAAGAAGACCTCCATGGGCCTTCTCACCCCCTTGAATTAACGAAGAGAAGCTGTAGAGATGTTCAGCGGTCAGAGAATCGTGATGGGAGTCAGAAGCAAGGATGTTGAAGACAGAGAGAAAGAAGAGGAGGAGAAGGCTTGAACCATGGCTTGTTGCTTTGTCTCTGCTGCAGAGAGCCAGCATAACCGTGGATGTATGTGGAAACCACACATGTCTATGGTTGTGCTGGGCAGGTTGTATCAAAAGCTGTTGTTTTGCTTGTTTTTTTCTAGGAATGAAATGAAACTTTTGCACCCCACCTTTTGCTGTTGTTGGTTGTTGGGTTTTGGTTGAGTTTTGTTTTTTCTTTTTTTTTGAATGCAAATGGATCTTTCACATCAGTGGTTTGGCCAGTAAATCTTGTTTTGTGAAACACTTTCAAGTGTTTTCAGATCCTTTCTTTCCCCCTTTATCAGAACAGATGCACAGCTCTCTGTTTTTCCCTGCTGCCTGTTGTCTTGAGGTTGCACAGCAAGACTGCAAAGGCTTTTTTGTTTGTTGTTTTTGAAGGGTAGGGGAAAAAACCCTCAATCCACAGAAGAGTTAACAGGATTTCACTTGATCTGCTCGTTTATGCAATGAGTAATGCGAGGTTGGTAACAGCAAATTGTTGTTTATAAGCAAACATGGCACTGTGTAAACAAGAAGGCCTGGTCCCCAACTGGTTTGATTTCATGGTGGTCAGCAGCTGATGCATGTAACGTACAACCTTTCTGCTTCTCGAAATGTCAGAAGAATGACTATTTGTTTGTCTTGAGTTCTTCCCAGCTGTTTACTCTGTAATGCATTTGCCTCAACCTTGATTCCCTAAGAGTGGCCCCTTTCTCCTCCCTGCTCTGTTTACATTAGTCCTGCCCCGAGTGTCACCTATGAAATCTGTTGATTATTCCACCTGGTTAATGTTAAATTGCTCTTGCAAGATGATGTGTTTGTTCATAAACACAAATGCTGGGCCCCTTGTTTACTGTACCCATGGCAGCAATCAGTTATTAAACAAATATTGCTTTGTTTGCGGGTGTGAGCAGCAGTTTATCCTGCAAGGTCTGGAAAAAAACCTTTAAATGCTGGGATTTTGATAAAGGAGAAAAAGGGGAGCTTGTCCCTGGAATGTGGCTGAAACTCACTTTGGTTTGCTTTGCTTATCTTTAACTTGGGTGAAGGGGCTAGAAAGATTAGCAAGTTGTTTGGTTTTTCCAAGAGATTTCCTTAGTGTAATGATATCTATCCAGTCGTTTGCTTTTTTCAGAAGGGAGAGAGCACTCCTGCAAGACAGACTAGCACAGCGGTAGACGGCTGATGGCTAGAAAATCCTGCATGGAGCAAACAAGGAGGTAGAAGGTCTAGGACAAAGATATAGGGCTATGAACCAGGTAATCGCCCCAAAAGTACAGCCTTGTGTTCTGTTTCAGTGTTTGGTCAGGGGCTCTTTGGTTTCCCTCTTTTTTTCCATGTTGGATTTTAATTGATGCATGTGCCCTCGATGGAGTTGGAAAAGGCAAGCTTTCACTTTTATTTCTGAGGAGATCTGAGGAAAATCCGTTTTAGAAGCAGAGCTGTTTGAATGGAGAGAAAATACCAAATTTAAAAATGTGCTCTGTTGCTCCTCCTCCTGCGAGTGAGATGACAGAGCTGCTTTTCTTCTTTTTATAACTGAAAAACTGCATTTACATCTGCTAATTTCTCTATGCTGCCTGTTTGTTCTTTGGTTTCTGGGAGTCCTAATTAGAGTGAGCCATCCTGGTAGTTGTTGCTTTTGGGTTGTTTTGAAAACGAGCAAGAAAAACTCGCTCACACCATCTTTGTTTTTCAAAATTATTGTTTGTTATTGTTTCTGAATTGGGCTTGGATTTCAAATGCCAGGATTTCAAATGCCAGGCAGGACCTGTTAGCACTAACAGTAAATTGTTAGGGCTATGCACACAAAGGGAGTAAACCTTGTTTGAGTGACCTTGAGAAAGAAATGTTAACTCTTTTTGTATGACGGTTTTGTCTATTCCTGTATGTGTGAATTCGTTTGTTGAAACATGAAGGTGTTGTCTCTTCCTTTATCTGTGAGTTCATTTGTTAAGATGCCTCGAATATCCGTTTATAAAAGGCTTTTGAAAGATAAAATTTAATAATTGTCCTTTTCATCTCTTGGAAAAGCAAGCAACAAAATATGACTAAAAATGTGATCTATTGTATTCCCTAGTTTGCACCAGTGATCCAAAAATATTGTTCTTTTGGGCTACTGGGACAGTGTTGGGGCTGGAAGGGAGCTGGAGGTACCTGAAGAGTGGAAGTGGACAAACTGGTCGTTAATTGACTCGTGTTAACTGTGATGAATCAAACCTTCCCCGCCTTGAACTAAGTTAAAATAGTGAAGTGAAAATGGTATTGTGCACAGTTATTGGCGTTGCACCTGGCTTTGAGGTGGTTTTTGACTTCTGGAGGCTGCTGGAGAGTTTAGATACTCTTTAATGGAGATGTATGCGGAGGGTGGGAGTCTTAATTCATCTACAGCCAGCACTTGATGCAAGGTTTGGTATCATCTTGTAGCAGTGCTGCTGCTGTCTGGCATAAACTGGCTGTATTTACCAAATGCAGCTTTGGTCTTTTATTTGTTTAAAGAGTTACCTGTTTTGCTGTGAGAGAAGACTTTGCGAGATGGCAAGAGTTTATGTTGCAAGCTCAGAGCAGTGTGCATACAAACAAATAAGTCCTGGCTGTGAGAGCAGCTCTGCAGTTTCTGTTCCTGTTTTACACAGGACGGTGGGGAGCCCCACACACTTCTGCGATGCCGGGACTGGGTTGAGCAGGTGGGTACCTCCCTAGAGACACCAGCCATGGGACCAGCACTAAGGCAGCTCTGCAGCCTCTCCCACCATGCTGCTGTTGAGTCCTTCCTTCTGGAGGAGTCTCTCCTCTAGTGTGGTGGTGCTCATCTCCATCCAGTAGCAGTCACGGAGTCGTATGGTAAAATGCATTATGACTTCTGGGTTGGTTTTGGTTTTTTGTGTCTCGCCATTCCTTTCCTTCCAAACAAACGATGATCCCAGTGATGGTAAGGATGATTTCTGTCAAGCTCATGGCTGAAAGACAGCTCTCCCCAAGAGAGGAAGGAACCTCACTCTGCCGATGATGGTATGTAAATGATTACATCATATTTGCCAGTTGCTTGGAAGTGGCCCAGCTCTAGAGCTTTTATGCAGCTATGGCATGGGGCTCCTGCTGAATATGGATTTAATAGCTGTCAAGCTGGGAAGCATAGATTGAGATGGAGCTGGCATTGCAAAGGGGGTTTGTTTGTCCAAGGTGAGACTGGAAGTAACTTCTTTGTGTAAAATGAAGGGAGAATGCAAAAATCTGATTTGGGTAAAGTTGAGTTGTCCATTGTCTGTTTAATGTCCTACTTCATGGAAAGGAGTGAGACCTGTTGTCTTCACATGTTTCAGTGCGCTGTTTTTTCATGGGGACCAATTCTAAAGCTTTTGAAACGAGCACATGGCAA
The DNA here is from genome assembly GCA_013390025.1 of Pitta sordida. Lineage (NCBI taxonomy): Eukaryota > Metazoa > Chordata > Aves > Passeriformes > Pittidae > Pitta > Pitta sordida. The sequence goes on from WEKX01008934.1 coordinate 561,676, forward strand.
GCTTTTAATGTCTGATTCAATTGTAATTCTTACTGGATTTGCTTGATCTCTGTTCTTACTGTTTGTGGTCAGCAACACCCTCAGCAGAAGTGATTTCCTTAGGGGTAACTGCACTGACTGGTTCTCTGAGAAGTTAAGTTGTTTGACCATGATTTCACAATAAGTCAGTGTGGCACAAGTGGGATTAGGCTCCTGATTCTCTTTCCCTTCTCCTCACCACAGCTGTCTTAAATTTCAGCTCCTGCACAGCATCAGTCAGCCTTTCACTCCAAATGATTTCAGATTCCTGTGGCCCTGGCAATACACACTGCTGCTGGAAAGAAGGAACCCAGGCAGTGCGAGCCACTCTCACCGGCAGTGGAAGCGGTTGTGCTGTTGTATGTAGTTAAATAAATAAAAAGTTACGGCAGCCCTGCATCTGGGCAGAAATAGGTGAGGAGGCTGTTCAGGAGACTTGAGAGTGGCAAGTGGATGTAAACCCCGATAATAAACCAGGCTGGTCACCGTCATGACCCACAGGGAGGAGGGAAGGCAAGCCGTGTCCTTCTCCCATTGGCCAAGGTGATGTGCTCAAGCACTTTTGGAAAAGACTGGCTTCACATTCACTGATTTTGGTTACAGCTTCCTATTTTCCTCTTCCTTGTTCCTTTTTTCTTCTTCCCCATGTCTCTGCATCATAGCAGCTCTACCCCATCAAGAAGACAGGGAAGGGGAGCAGCCCTATGTAAACTCGGTGCCAGGGCCGTGGATCAACCAACAGGGATGCTCCAAGAGCAGTGAGATTTGTTCCTTTCCCTGGGGAGGCTCGACACATCACCTCTGTGATATGCTCAGCCTCTGCTGACCCAGGGCTTGAGGCGAGTCCAGTCGAGGTGAGAGTGTCAGGGCTGTGCCTGTGTCAGGAGGCAGAGCCAGGGATGTGCTGTGGGTAATCCCATTTCTTCTGGACCCTTTATTTCCTAAGGACTAAATGAAATTTCAGATTTTAGATACGTCTAGACATATACAGTGCACGATAAAGTTGATAATACATTAATCATTTTTAACAACAGGTAATATGCATAATTTATGGTGTTACAGTGCTATCTTTTTTGATATTTATGATGGATAATGCTCAGTTTTTGCCCTCATATTACTGCTTTAAATTATACCACAAGAAAATTAATGAGAAAGTAGATTTATGGGTTTCATTTGTTTGTCAATTTGGAAATTAATTGGGTGTTAATTTTAGCCGTCCCTCATCAGACCAGGTCTTTAGTATGTGTGCATTACTTTGCATTCATTGAAGCCTACCTCCCATTTACTGTGGGTCACTAGCTTTGCATACATTAAAATAGCCCTCAGGCTCATTCTCTTGATTACTTTTTGAACTGCCATGCATTAGAAAATTTACGCCTTTCTGTTATAATTATGAAAATTCTCTATTGGAAGAGGGTGCTTGCATAACAGCAAGTGTACAGTCCTGCACGGCGACGTAAGATCATATAGCAAATCCCAGTACGTTTTTGTTCTAATCCTAGAAAATAGCACTCTCGACAATCTTTGTTGTGCGAGTTTCATCCTTTGAAATTTCAAGGATCCATTTTAATGCATTGAATTACCTCTTTAAGCTGAGGAAATATCAAAGGATTTCACCTCGTCGCTGTCTCTTTGTTTCCTCTTTCCGCGCATCCCGTGCGTGTTCCTCCCTTGCCTTGCTCCAGGTTTGCCTCTCCTCCGAACGCCACTGTCAGACGTGACTCAGCATCACTTTTCAGGACAGCAGAGCCTGATTCTCTCTGTTCGTTACTATTTTGGTTGATTCTTAAAGATGATCCTTAATTGCACTTTAAATCCCCTTCTCCTTTCTCCTACTCCTGCACACACAATTCAGCAACCACCAGTAACGTGTAGGCGAGTGGCCTTCAAAGGGGTAAGCATGAAGTTTTATCCAAAAAGTACCCTAATGTACTGACAGTTGATCTATAGTTAGTTAGTACATAATTATACCTAAAATACACCCTGTCAGCAGGATAAATGACGGCTACTGAAAACTCTAAAAGCATGACGGGTGTTCACCCATCTGCAATGACGAGAGTGGAGGGGTTTGTAAGTTGAGAAAGGCTGGTGAGTTCAGCATGATCTGATTTAGTTAAATCATGCCATATGTTGGGATGGCTCTTTCTAATAATCCTGCTAACCACAAACACGGGCAGGGAGAAGTCATCTGGTCCACCTGGCTAGTTTGGACTCCCCTCCCCGGTGTTATTTCTGCACTTAGCATGGTGGCAGCCCTTGAGCTGCTCATGTGAAGCTGGCTGATTCACAGTTAATTGTGACATGTTGTAATTTAGTAAATGAGCAGCTGAACATCTGTACGCCTTCCCCCACGGCACATCAAAGCCTTACCTTACACAAGGCTTTTAATTTCCACTAGTGAATCCTCCTCCTTTTACTGAACTCATGGATGGCGGGATGGTGCTGCTGGCTGCCCTGCCGACCTAGGCACGGGGTGTCAGCTGGAGGACATGGGGGTTTCGACATCGCCTGGGGGACACGGAAGCATGTCCCTGGAAAAATCCAGAAGTGGTGGTGGGATGTGGAGCCTGAGGTGCTTTCCCTGGCAGGGCACTTGCTCCAAAGATACCGGGACTAAAAGAGACCACCTGTGAGGTGGGAAGGGGTCTCCTGGGAAAGGTTGTGGTCCTCGTTGGCAGTGCTGGGAGTGCCAGGCTGGTCCTGCAGTGCCTCGGTGCCTGTGCTGGGGGTAAGCAGCAGCTTTGCTCGTGCTCTGTGTGATGCCTTGCTGCTCACGCTCTAGAACGTGTTTCGTTTTTAAGAGGTAAAATCCTGTCTTTGCAATGTTGTGTTGTTGTGGAAATTCTGCCAAACATTGCTTGGTTTTATTTATTTGTTGGTTTGTTTGGAGTTTTTTTATATTTGCACAGAGAGGTGCTCTAAAGTTAGTCCTGAGCCTGTTTTGGGGAACTGCTTGTAAAAAATAGGTAAAACATTTACTTGTAAGCCATGCACGTATAGATAATATGACTGCCAGGGAATTTCGGGCTAGATCTTGTGATTTGATTACTCATTTAAAACTGGTTTTACCATTAACTCTTCTGCCTATAAACGTAGAAATACATTTTATAAATCTGTGTTGTGTTTAATGTACATGTCCTTTCATAGCTGGGCCAAGTTCTTTAAGGGCATTTATTCTGCTTCATATAAATAATTGATCAGCCAAGTTAATTTACTTCTGCCTGACTTGGTCAACCTTAATTAACTGCTCTGGAATAAAGACTGAACTTTTTGTTAGCTTAAAATCTTTCACAAGTGTGGCAAAGAAGGGTTGTATTATGACAACATTTTTGCTCTAGCACTGATCCCAGGGGATAGAAATGCTGCGTTATATGTATTTGTAAACACCATTTGAAATACAACCATCAGTATCAGAAGATGCTTTGAAACACACAAGCTGCCTTGTGAGTCTGTAGTCCAGGTTGAGTATGGAATCATGTTAAAACAGAGATTTTAAGGCCAGAAGACCCCAGCGGTAGTTTTTTAAAGGTGATGAGATGCTTAAAGATACAGATTGATGCTTATTCAGGAGTGTTAAAATTGTCTCACCAGATGCCTCTATGTGAAGTGTGGTATCTAAAGACATCTGAATATCAATCCCTGAGTCTTTCAGACTTGCAGTGGGTCCTTATTCTGACAGGTGCTTCAGTCAGTAAATCCTCCCTCATGCTGACATTAAACAATGCTGCTTAGTCTTTAGAAACTATAGTGGTAGAAGAATTGCAGAAATGGCACACTTCAGCGCCCACCTCCTGCCTACTAATCTCCATGCTTAACCTTGCTCGTTTTAATAGTCCAGTGGAGCTGAGATGTGTGTCTGCAGCATCTGGTTTTTGCGGTGTTGTGGACTTTATGGACTTTTTTTTTAATAGATTAGCACAGAACCTTTTCAAAATTAGTATTCCTTTTTGGTTCTCCTTTTTTTTTTTACCTCAAAATGCCAACACGGGAATCCTCAGAAAGATAATTTTGATTCACCCAAAGTTCACATCTGACCTGTGTTTTCTCAATTTTGATCATGACCTTAAGGAACTGGGTGCCCCCTACTTCTGTCCGAGTCATCTGGAAGATGATTAGCTGTTGTCCTCCTGTTGACAGAGTGCCTTCCTTTGATTCCACTCTTCTGAAATTCCACTCTGTTACCTTGAATGTAACATACCCACCAAGGAGATAGGCCCAACTGGAAGACTTTGGTTTGTATTTGACTGTGCATCAAAGCTGGAAAAGGTTTTGTGCGGGTTAAATCCAGAATCTCAAGAAACTGATCACTGTTCTGAAAATTTTAAACCAGCTTGACCTTAAGTCATATCAGAACAGTTTTTTTATTATGTGCTCCTTCATTTCAGGATAAAGTTTTACAAGCTATTGTTTATACTGCAGCTTAGCTTTGGCCCCTTCATATGGGAAAACATCTTGTGTCACCTTTAATAATTCATAGTCATTCTGTATCCCTCATAAGGTGAAATACCATAGAATTTTTATATAGAGAGAAAAAAGACTGACACTCGCAAGAACCCACATATTTCGAGCTTTAAAAATATTTTTCCTTTGCAGAATTGATAGGAGAACCATTCTGGTTTCTAGAACATATGAGATGGATGTGCTCTTCTGCCAAATTTCCTAAGTCTCCTGTATGTCTCAAAAGCAGTTATGGAGTACTGTTAGTTCCTGTAACAACTTGTTCTGCATAACAGCTTCTTCAGCACTACTTTGGTTATTTAGGGTTCTATTCAGAGCAGAATCACAGTTTGTGATCCTAGACCTGGAGCTTCAGTTCAGTTCCCGTAGAACCTGATCACATTGCATAAAGTCAACCTTGCTTTGGTTTTTTTTTTTCTTTCACAATTTTGAATGACAAAGCTCAGTAATAGGCTCCTGTAAGGCTGTCTCCGCTGTGCTGGGAAGAGACAATTATCTCAGCCATCCTTGGTGTACGATCACCTCAGCTCATTTAGGTGTGCTCAAAAAGACAAATAATAATCATTCTTGCAGAAAGCTCTTGCAGGTTGATTTTCATGGCATGACACTTAATGATCAAACCAAACTGTGATTATTTTTGTCAACTCACATTTGACTGCAGTGAAGAAATAAACAGTTTTATCTTTTCCCCTTGAAATTCCCATTTTCTATCAGAGGTATTTTAGCAAAGTGCTTTTGTTTTGTACAGAGATCCAGTTGAAATTGTGTTGAAATGGACCACTTGTAAATGGGTGGTTTTAACTCAGGGGTGTTCAATTCTGCTGTAATATTTTGAAAGTTCAAGCATGATCTCTTGCCAAACTGTTTCCAGCCTTGTTTTCCTTGGTAGCTGCTGCTGATTATATGGGGTGATCACAAGCAGTGGAGGGGCCAGGCCCAGCCCTGTGCAACTGAGCTGGTAATGGGCTGGGGTTCTTCAAAAGGTACAACAGAACATGAAATTTGTCATGGGAAAGGTTCTCAAGAACTATGGTCTTTTCGTGACCAAATACTATAAATAATCCATCTTTTTCTTAGTCCTGTAGGTTGGAAAAAATGGAGCAATTTCTACAGTTTTTTCTTTTTACAGTCCTAGAGACAATAAATAATTTCTTGACCAGCTTGATTTTGAATTATTTTCTGTGTTCTGGAGATACTCCGCTCAGAAGGGCAAGCCAACAAATCGTGATCGGGCAGTGATGGATCTGCTCCTCAGTGGTGCACATTCTTCTTGCTGCTGTCAGATGCACCTCAGAGCTTTGCTTGGTGCTTTCTCTAACCCTTGTGGTTGTTTATCCAAGTTCTTGCTTCCAGTTTGTTGCATTGGAAGTGTTGGAAAATCCAATGTACTTCTTTACTGTTCCAGCACACTCGTTTTAGCATCTCTTTCTACCACAGAGTCTGCTGGAGGCATCTTCCACCCTTGTCTATTGGTTTTGGTCTGTGTGGTGGGGACATGCCACCCACCATTACTGTCACGCCTCAAATCAGACAAAGACATGAGTCTCTGGGATTAACCTGCTCGCCCAGTCTTGCCTGGTGGTTGTCCTTCTCCTCGTCTGCTGCTGAGATAAATTAATGTAATGCTCACTTCTCTCCAGTTGAGACTTGACCCCAAATTTGCGTGGAAACAGAAAATTATTGCATCGATTCTTTATTTTTGTTTTATCTTTGATTAAAAAAGGTATGTCCTTTTTAGTAGTGTAGCATACAAAGCTGTGTGGTATACCCTTGAGTGACTTGTGAGCTGTCTGGAGACTCTCATTTCTGTCTCTTCCAAAGCAACCTGTGCCATGCAGTGGCTGCCTGGTGTGTAATCCAGCCTCATCTCTTAGATGTAAACACTTATGTAGACCTTACCGTGCTTGTGGGCTTTGCTTACAGTGCTGAAAATGAAAAACACACCATACTTGGTCTGTGTTGGAGCAGGATCATGTTAAAACCCCAAAGTGTTTTCTAGTGGTGTTGGGAAAGCTGTAGGTTTGTTTAGATCTCTGGGGCTTTTACAGGGAAGTTGATGGAAGCTTTATAATGAGCCTCTGAGCCCTTTTGTCCCCTGTCATAATTTGAAGATTTAACAAAACAAATGGAGAGAAGTTTCCATAGACCAGCTGAAATTTATTTAAATGTAATCAGAATATTTGGATCTGTTCGGCTGCCATCCATGTGCTTGGGTGTGAATAGATCCTGTCATGATTGGAGCAGGGTCTGGCTAATGAGTGGTTCATCCTCCTTGGACATGAGTCAGGAAGGAGTGCTAACACTTTGTTTTCTCTTACCCTTTCTGATTGGTGTTTTCCCTTATATGTTGGAAGGGGAGGGATTTTCCTTCTTTCTTTTGCGTGTGCACGTGGTGAGTTAGCGTGGAGTAAGCGAAGTGCTTGCGGCACTTGTCTTTCCATATCCCAGGGTGGAAACCCCACAGGTTAATGTCGTTTAAATCCTGGAACCTGAGGCTTTGCAGGTGAAAATACTTACGAAGCAACTCATCATAATGTCTCCAAGGTAGCATTTAGGAGCTGAAAGCTGGTGTTTATGCTTTGTTTGGAGGGATCTTGTGGATGAATGCTAGTGTTAGTTCCTGAAGATATGTGAATCATGAGGAGCTCAGGGACATGGTCTAGATGTTGGGAGGTTTGGACGGATGGAGCATGGTGCCCGTGGTTCCACTCTTGTGGGCCTGATCCCTGGGTGGGCGTTCGCTTGGGAGTTGGACTAGATGATCCTGTGGGTCTCTTCCAACTCAGAATAACCTGTGAACTTGTGAATCCCGGGAGTCCTGGATTCAGGAGGCAGACACTCGTCCTCATCCTTGTCGTTGGGCTTGTGACCCAGCGACACTGTCGATGAGCACAGAACATAAAGCACCTGGGGATGAGCGTCCACTAAGTCAAGAGGACTGGCTGTGAGGAGCTGTGATGCCAAGATGATGTTTAGCCAAATAACACAGGAAACTCCTCACTCTAGTGACACAGAGCATCCAAATTCTGGCCAAAAACTTGGCCAATAAGACTAATTCTGTGAGCAGTTGTAGCAGTTTTCCCCAAATGAAAACGGATGATGTCCAGTCCATCCAGGACTCAGCCTAAATTGCTTCGGAGTAATAAAAGGTGCTAATTCAGGACTATCATGGTGTGAATGGAAACCGAAATAATGAATGGTCTGCTTCACCTCCCTGCCCCTACACAGTGTATATCACATTTTTGATATTGTCCATCATGTGTTGCCAAGAATGACTCATCTGTTTCAAAGGAAAGCATCCAGATGTAACTAGAGAAATTTAATTATGGATTCTGTGTGTTCGTTCGAAAATATTTTTTTTTCTCTAAGGGAAAAAAGATGTTGAGCAAATAATACTATATTTAGAAGAGAACTAACTTACTAAAATTATAGCTGTACCAACGGATAAATAAACACAAACTAGTAGCATGAACCATTAATGAAAGATAAATCGTATGAAGGAAAATGACATATGTTTACAGTTTTGGCAGGATTTAAAACAGGGCATGTCTTCTTATATACAGCAACTGTTTTAACAGCTGCTTTTTTTTTTTTCCCTCCCTCCCCTCCCCTCAATTATTTCAGGTTTTTGAGTCATGATGCAAGAATCTGGGACTGAGACAAAAAGTAACGGTTCAGCCATTCAGAATGGAGCGAGCGGTGGCAACCATTTACTAGAGTGCAGCCTGCGGGAAGTGAGATCAAACGGCGAGACACCTTCCGTTGAAATTGGGGCTGCAGATTTAGCACATCTCCAGCAGCAGCAGGTACTGTAAGATGCATTACAAGTTTCCTACCTACAGAAAAAGCGTGAAGCGTTTAAACCCCCCCCTCACAAACCTTTCCAGTTTTCCAGGCAGAGGATGCATTTAGGATGTGGTGTGACATTCTGTACGTTTTTCGTCTGTAAAGGATTGCAGTTGTTAATGTAAAGCGAAATGTTGGACTTTTCTTGTGGGGCTTCTTTTTAATCATTCCCTGCAAACACTCAAAGATCAGGGCTTGCTTCCGTTGCCTGAATGTGTTGAGTCTGGTGGCAGTGCTTGGGCGAACTGGTGTATACAAATACGTAACTGGTTTCCAAAATATGTCACTGGGTGGAAAGCACACTAATGTTAAGTATTGTTTTTGCAACAAATTGTCATATAACCTAGCAACCTCTATCAACAGAATGTTTTCTATTAGTGAGAAAGGCTGCAGAGGTATCTGCTGTGCAAAATGTCAGAGTAAATAGATAAATACATCCCATGTCAGTACTGGTCAACTCAGAGAAATCACAACCAAATTGTGCGTTTTGCCTTGGTATTTTAATTAGTGTATTTTCTGGGAAGCAACCAAGTTCACAAGTGGAAGTTATCTGCATAATACATTTTGACTTTTTCTTTTCCCTGATAAAATTCTGAAGCCCTCTGAGGAAATTTTACACCAAAGTCTGAGCATGTATCATTAATGTGTTTGGGAACAAAGGCTGCAGCAGAGCCATGGTGAATACACTCATGCCTCACCCTCAGTTTCTCTAATGCAATAAGGTTTCTTAAAACCTTTTAAATAAGCGATTGGCAGCTGGTTAAGACTCCCCTAAGTGTACAGTGATCTTTTTAGCAGGTTGTTGCGGAGAAGAAAAGAAACTTGTGTTCAAAAACAAAGCAAAGCGAAGGCTTGGAGTGGAGCGGGGTGCCCCATTTGCCAACCCAAGACAGAAAGCTTCCATAATTAAACAAGTCAGAAAAACGGATGATACTAAATGCACAGACTTTGGTTGTTTCAATCATTTTCATTCTACAGGTTTTTACTTGAAGTGAGAATACCATCAGTGAGAAAATCACAGCCATGCTGAATTCATTACTGCAGTAGTCACACAAAACCACGGATAAAATTTCAATAACTGCAGGCCACAGTTGAGTAAACAGTTGCACTGAAACTTAATTCCTGTTGACTTTTCCCTCATTCTTTGCCAGGGGCACATTCTGATTCGTAGTGCAAAGACAACAGGGGTTACAGCTTTGATTAATATAGGACAGTCGAAGAGGGGTGGAACAGTAAAATATCTTCAACACAAAGGTCTTGTCTTAAAAAGGCTTCATATCAAAATGAGTTAATTACGCTGCGTTTTCCATAGGAGCACTATGGAATTTTCCAATGCTACTTTGTGCTGAGAGAAATGGGGAGGGGGGATCATGTGCACAACATGGACCACAATGGCTCAGACCTCTGCTCTTACCACCAGTTACTAATCCTGTGCTGGGGCTTCTCTGTGGCCATCCACAGGGCTCCTGCTGCCTCAGATAACGTCCTCATCTCGTGTGTAATGGGTTGTGTCACTCAACAGTCAATTAAGGAGTGGCACCTCTTCATTCTGTGTTTTGCTGGTCCTCCAGCCCTCCCCAAACGGTGCCCAGCAGAGACCTGAGTCCTGCCAGCCCACTAGGAGCAGAGCTGGGGATAGGGATGGGATTGCCAGGCTCAGGATTGCTTTCATGCAGCTCGGATTTTAGCTTGGAGTTTATTTATCCTCTGCCAGTATAGTCAGTGTGGTTGGGGATCTTGCTTTTCTCCAAGTTCTTACAAGACCTTTATGTTCTGTGTTTGAATTCTGCTGTTAATTGGTTTTGATGACTAACTTCTCCATGGAGTTTATCTTTTATAAAACAAGTTGATTGCAAAGTTTAAAACAGTTATTAAAAAGAAAAAACACCCGACAAACCCAAACCTGATAACAATAAAAGGGTAATCAGAGCTAGCATAAAAATATCAATCTTGCTGTTTGGAAAATATTTTTAGACGCTGAAAAGAAGAAAACCCCGTTGTTTTCAGACAGCTAATGCAAGCATTTACAGATACACATACAACATGGAGCATAATGTTTAGATGTTTCTCTGTATACAACATATGCTCTCAGGTCACTTAACAGAATGCGTTCTACAAAACGCTGCTTCAATACAAATGAATGAGTTCTGAATTAAACAGCTATTTCTTAAGAGCATTTCATTCAAATCTTTTCATTTTGCCACCTGGCACTTGTTTTGTCTGAAAAAAAATAATCAGTGTTGGGTTAGTTTGAGCTTTGCTGCTGTGGTTGGTTGTGTGTTCCCGTGATGAGCATGGCAGAGCAGCGAGACCTGGACACACAGTGGCTTGTGAGAGCATCTGTCCTGAGTTTCAGATCACATTTTTTTTGGTGGAATTTATGCATTTATAAGGACTAATAGCTTTGTTAATATGAGAGAGGAAAACAGAAATACTTCAGGTTGTTTTTTGGGGTTTTTTTAGGAAGTTTTAATAGGTTTGCAAACTTGTAAATATTTTATCCTGGGAAAATACAGAGCACCACAGATGTTCATATGTTTGCAGGAGCAGTGTACAGTGTGATCACTCTTGTTGTAAGTGCAGGGAGGACTTGTAGGACAAGTTTTACGTCTCCCATGTCATGTTAGGGTGATTCTGCCATGCAAGGAGACAGAGAGTGATGTGATGCTCAATTATTTTAGCATTAGCAGTCTCATAAAAGGTACTGTTAAGCTGGGAGTAGCAAATATGGGGATGAGTTCTGCTATGTGTAATAAAGCCAAATAGCTCCAACTGATGTTTATACAGGTAATCATGAAGTGAGACAGCAAAGCAATACAAGTGACTCTTCAGGGACAGTACATCTGTGAAAGAGTTGGGTAAAAATGAAAATACACAGGGGAGAAGTCGCCCCCAGAACCAAAGTGTGAGGGAAGGTAGATCTTTTCTCACAGTATTTTGGCCCCTGCTGAGGGTAGGGGAGATGACCTTCCCACTGCTGCTCACTCCACAGGTGCTGGAGGTCAGCATCTCATGGGAGTGATTGTCAGGAGGAGGTGGAATGGGCAGGGTTTGAATGACCTGCTTATAAAACCTGGAGCAGGCACGAGGGCTGCCGGAATCACTGGACTTCCTAAAGAGACTGGAGTGGGCATTTGACTTTGGGTCAGGCAGTGGGGCTTGGGAGCTTCCTCCCTAGGTGCCCACAGACTCAAAACCTAGAGATTGGGCAGAAAACCTGGGAATGGGGTACCAGGCAGTCTGGCAACATCTGCTGGCTCTGAGGCATCATGAGAAACATCTGGGAGGTGCAGAATGGATGTTGGAGTCATCTAGAAGCTGAAGGTCAGGCTGGGCAAGGGAAGCTTGGGCAGAAGGTGTGTAATGATGGGGTGACTCTTTGCCTACCAAGCAGTAATAAATAAAGACTCATGGGGACAAACTGCCTTTTAATGTACAGGATCACAGCTGTAGTTGCTTCAGTGGTTTCTGACGTCTACTCAAATAGAAGGTTTGATGCCTCAGTCCTAACCAGTTCCTTTTTTTTTTTTTTAAGCTTATAAAATAAATATTATTTATTGCGTTTTATTTTTATCCTCAGGACTATTCATGAAAGTGTTCTTCACGTTATTAGCAGCGAAGCAGGACTATGAATTGAACAAAGAGAATGATTACAGAGTTGAATTCTGATACGTAGCAGCAAGACACCGAGCGCTGTGTTGCGTGGTGGCAGAAATACAAACCTCTCCACATCAATAGCAGGATCCACTTTGATACCGTAACTTCAAGTACTGCCCCACGAGTATAAAACTCAGTATCTTTGTCTAATCCAGAATGCTTTTGAACTTTGAGGAGATATGACTTTAATAGTAATTTGTTGACAGATTAGCTGCAGAGATTGCAGAGGGTTTATTTTGCAGAACTGGCAGGCTCGTATCAGTGTTCTCCCAAGGAAAAAAACACACGCTGCTGTTTTGCAATTGCGTGCATTTATTGACAACCCGCGCTGAGCAGGCAGAATTGGAATGTTTGGATAATGTAAACCTATAGCTTGCCTGATGGAGGGTAGTGTACTTTTAGGTAGTGCATAGAGTGCTTGATAAAAAGGGCTACAAGGTGACTGTTTTTGACAAACTGGAGTGGCAACACAAACACAACTGGAACGTGGAGAAAGGAGAAGGAGGTTTATGTAAGGAATTCTGAGGAAGTTTCTTTCCTTCACTTTGTCTTTGAGCTGAACTATACTATAATTATGAAGTGTCACTTCAAACTGTCTGAAGAATTTAGGTAAATACTGGTTTTGCCATGTGTCCACAAACGAAGGAAAGAAAGGGGTTTTCCTTGAAAAAAACAGGCAGCGTTATATCCTGTTTTGTACTTTCATTCCAGTAAAAACATGCAAATTAAAAATACAATTTTTTTCACATATGAAAGAATGTTGGCTAGACAAAAGATATTTGGACTAGATTCTGTTGCCTCTGCCCAGTGACTGCAGTTGAGGTGCTTGTGGGATTGATGTGATGATGCCACAGTTGGGCCCTTTGGCAGTGGTTGTTTCATGAAATGTTGAGATGTGATGTGTTAACACCGGGGAGAGTGAACTCCAGAGGGAATACATGGGTTCTTCAGTTTGTGTTCCTGTTCAAAGACAAGAGAAATGTACAAGAAATGAGGGATTGGGTGTATTGTTGAGAGGCTGCTTTAATTGGGCAGATCAAAAAGAAGATTTGACTAGAAAGAAATCTGAATATATCACAGTGTAAATGAAAGAAATACACCCTTTTTTTTCTTTTTTTAATTGGTGAGTTTCATCTTACTTCGAAAACCTGTGAGGAGAGGTTACAAACCGCATCAGGAGTTTTACAGTCCCATTGATCATGATGTGGACTTATCTCTGTAGAGCAAAGCTGCTAAATTAGATCCAAGATAAAGTCTTTGTTTCATATTGACATAACTGGGTTAGACCAAAATTGTTTGTTAGACTTCGAGGGAGCGTCTCTATTGAGTCATTTTGTCCAAAGAGACATAAAGCCTAATTATTAAACTGCCTTTGCTATTGAAGGAGCCATTTTAAAGTATGGATTAAACTCCATGCAGGCTGCTGGATTGTGTCTGATTTTTGTATTGCAGTACCCTGATAATTGAAGATTGCAGCATGGTGAAAAGATGACTGCATTTGTAGAGCTTGTGCTGTTTCATCAGGGAACGTGAAAAACAACTTTTTGCTCACAGCAACTTTGTGTTCTTGTCGTTCAGATTTTTCCCCCAAGTTTTCCCATCTCCCAACATTGAAGGGAAGGTGACATGATGTCTTTTTAGTCATTCAAATCTAATAACTTTTAATCTGAAGGTTAAGTAGTGAGATATAAACTAAGAGACGATAATATCAATTTTATGTTCACTGAAGGGCACAATATACCTCTTTCTAGTAGAGGGAAAATTGTGCGTAAAATGTCTTTTGCTTTTCAATGGAAAAGCTGTGGCTCTGAGAGCTTAGGAATGAAGCAGCGCTGGAAAAATTAAATAAGTTTTAACATAGGCTGGCTACCTTGCCTGGATTTTAGAATCAATGATTTTTTCCCCTTAATAATTCAATTTTTAGATCTCTTGTCAATGAACCATGCTGAGAACATTCACACAGCATTCTCTGTCTTCACCATTACTAATGTCTTTGTTATAACTACTTATTGACATCAACAAGCCTTAAATTTTCTCTAACTGTTGAAGGGTAAGGGGAAACTACTACTTAGTTGCCCTTACTGAGATTATTGTTTTCTCTTTGTCTCAGTCTTGCTTTATTTTGCTTCTGAGGTATTTGATAAATAACTGCATAACCCTGAGTCCTCAGAGCACCTTGACATTGGCACCCAAAGCTCTGCAGTTGTGTGTGCAGGCACAAGTGTGGACATGCAGAGGCTGAGTTGTTTGACATGGACTCACCTGGGCTGCGTGCACATCCAAACCCAGAAGTCCTCTGTCGGCTGTGGATGTCTATTTCTGTATTTATTTATTTTTTTTTTACAATAGGTGCTTTTACTTCTGCAGGGAAATTAAGATCATGCCGTGATCTTTTAGGTGTCTGTGGGCTCTTTGAAGAGGTGTAGCTTCTGAAATATGTTTGTGGGGTTGTTTCTCAGCCTTGCATCTCCTGTGAGAATTCAGAAGTGCTATGTTTGTTCCCAGCTGTTTTCGTAGGTGTGCACTCTCCCCTTATATTTGCCTTTGCTTACTCATAAGCAGTAAAGTTACATATTCAGGAGTGCTGTTTAGGGAAAGCCCACAAAGGAATGCTTTAAAGCTGTTACCCAGCACGTGTGTGCAGTGGGAAAGGTATTCAGCAAGCATCAGATGCAAATTAAAAGTCTATTTCAAGAGATTGATGTTATTAAAACGATGAGAGACTGTTCGTCCTTCAGTGATCTTCGTACTTTAAGGGTTGTCTAATAAGTGGTGCAACCACTTATTTATAGCAAATACATGTATCTATATCAAACTTAAAATGGCAGTGTGCCTGTGAAGGTGTAAAGCGGCCTTTAATTCACGTGGAACTGTTCCTCATCATGGCTTTTAGCGTTGCAAGATGCTTAAGCATGTGCCTAAATGTAAGTGCGTGACTAGTCTGATTAAGGTCATTGGGACGTCTCATGCCTGTAAAATTAGGAATGTGCTTAAGTACCTTGCTGAATTAAGGCTTAAGTAATTTCACACTAATAAGAAGTTGCATGGATTGCTGATATTTTAGAAGTAATTTAACTTTATTTGGAGACGCGGTGCATGTAGGGAGATGGTTTGGCAGTGCCTTAGGAGCAGCAGTGGAGTTGCAGAGTTTTTCAGTCGTGTAGCCCTTGATTTCGGTGGAGTTCTCTCTGACTTTAAAGCATTCAAATAAGTGCAGAGTCAAACGCTACAGTTTCCTGTGTGATGTTCTTTCTTCCATGAAGCACCATTGGGTATCCCAGCAAGTGAGAAGAATATTAACAGCCCTGTTGTAATTTATAACAGCAGCGTTGTAAATAAAGATTGGGATACGAAGTAAAAATGCAGAAATCGTGAATATTCTTCATGAGTTTATTTAACTGTATAGCACCCCATTAATTAAAAAAAAAATTAACAGAAGGTATTTTTTGAAGGCTTAGTGTAAACAGCGACATTATATAATGACAGTTTTGTAGGACAGTGTTGCTTGTTTTGTTGCTGCATTCTGTATTTTGTTAGCCATGTTCCCTGCGTTTCCAAAACATAAACTGGATTTGCAACCTGTTTTAAATAGTGCAAATGTATCTCATTTGTTCACACACCCCCCCTAAAAGCTATAGATTGTGTCTGTGGAGTGTACAGTTCCGGGCATCCCTGAAGCCTGGGGCAAGTGCCAGCTTTATTATAAGTTGGACTTTTGAATTTATTTGTAATTGTATTTCTTCTTTTTCTTTTAAGGGTTTTCTGTTTGTTTATGTGTTTGTTCTTCTGGGCTATTGAAAGTAGGGCCTGTAAAGTGAAGGTTGGGGTGGCTTGTTCTAAAACTCATCAGTGCAGTTCTCCCCTTCGCCTCCAGCTCTCACAGTGTGTTCTCAGGCAAACCAAGGAGAAGGATGCAAGAAATGGATGTAATTCTTTGTGTTCTGTGTGCTGACTCTCATTTAATGACTATAGGATCGAGGACAGGGATGGTTACAGACAGAAATGTCACTGGGCATGCGGCTGCATGCCTGGGGATGGGTGATTTTGGCTTGGTAGAGCCCTGCAGTTCCAAGTTTGGGTGACCTCTTTTTGATCAAGCTTTAAGGCTGAACTAATTCTTATATGCACGTTTGGGGCCTTATTACCTTATTTAATAAAATAAACAAGTTTTTGGAAAGATTTTTTCTTTTCTAGCAAGAGGCATCATTATCAAGGGGCACAACACAAATGTTTCGAATTTGGAGATGCAGAGCAAGGTCACAGTTTGCCTCCAGAATCTGAAGTAATCAGGATTTTATTTCAGATAAAACCTCTGGGGCTGATACTTAAAAAACACAACTTTTAACTGGCATTACACAATTTGCTATGGGTCCCTTAGCCAAATATTTGTGTATAGGTCTCTTTTTTTTTTTTTCCCCCCCTGAAAAAAAAGACTTGCCAAAGTTCAGGTGGAATTTCGGGCTTTGACAAACTCTACCTGGAAATTAAGTGCAGGAAAAGAGGAGGGGGAAATTTTTTTGTCTGTTCGAGTTAGAGTGATCACAAGCTAAAGGAATGTTGTTGCTGTTCATGTGCTCAAATCAAGTTTTCCTTATATTTTCCTTGTTATTATCACTGGTACCAAAAAAACCTCTGCCAGGAAAGAACTGCAACACTAGTGAAATGTTGTAAGACCACTGACTGTCTGACATTTTTGGTTTTTTTCCTACTTTCTTTCCAGTAATGGGTGAGATAGGTGCTGAAATAGGGGTTAGGGTCCCCAGCTGCTTCCAAGGGCTCTGTGGGCAGAGGCTTGATCTTCCCTGGACCTTCTGGCATCGTTAATCAGCAGCAGATCCACAACTTTGGGGGGATTGGCTGCTCTCTCATGGATGAAGCTCGAGCATTTGTGTTTTCAAACCATCGTTTTGTATTTCTGTTTCCACATAATTAAGTGATTCACTGAAGGAGAAAGGTCAGACAGGCACGGGGAAGGAGA
The DNA here is from genome assembly GCA_013390025.1 of Pitta sordida. Lineage (NCBI taxonomy): Eukaryota > Metazoa > Chordata > Aves > Passeriformes > Pittidae > Pitta > Pitta sordida. The sequence goes on from WEKX01008934.1 coordinate 578,633, forward strand.
ATGGAACTTGTTATGAAGTAGTGAGGCCCAGCATCTTGCAGGAAAAACTTGAAATAGGATGGGGTGTAGTTTTCCTCATGGATGTGAAAGGATTTGAGGGGCTCAGATCCTCACAGTCCAGTCTCTGCAGTATCCAGGAGAATTCTTCTGGCCTCTGGTTAAATGAGAAATGTAATCTAAAGATGAACTCACCTAGGAAAGGTTTTGGGTTTTGGCTGTAGTTTATCTTGACTTTAGGGTGTAGCACCTCTCCTGTGAGGAAAAGGCTGAAATAATTTGAATTATTCAGCCTGGAAAACAGAAGGTTTCAGGGTGACATAATGACAGTGTCCCAGTACCTGAAGAGGCCCAACAAGGAAGATGGAGAGTGACTATTTGCAAGGGCCTGAAGTGACAGGAGGAGAGGGAATAGCTTCAAACTGACAATGTCTTTAAATTGGATATTGGGAAGAAATTCCATACTACAAGGGTGGTGAGGCCCTGGCACAGGCTTCCTATAGAAGCTGTGACTGCCTCATCCCTGGAAATATTCAAGGCCAGGCTATGTGAGGCTCTGAGCAGCCTGGTCTAGTGGAAGGTGCCCCTGCCCATGACAAGGGTTAGATGAAGTCCCTCCATCCCAAACAATTCTGTGATTCTATGTTGTGTTGCATTGCGTATCTGCTCCTTTGCTATGTCCTCCCTCTTCGGACTCAGGGAAGGACGGACAGGTGTGTATGGAAAGCAGCTCTTCTGGAAAGTCTACAGCATTTTCGATGAAGAGGCTGATTAAGACACTGCTCTCTGTCATTTTATCCTCAGTTGTAGTCTAAGCATAGTGTTCTTATTTGGTAGGTTATGTGCCGTGCTCCAGTAAAGAATTCCAAGTGGGAATGTGTGCTGCCACTGGAGTGTACACGCAGAGCAGGTGGGAATGGATGAAGGCATCTTACCTGCTGAGCGTGCAGGTGTTGGGGCTCAGTGTTTGTGGCAGAGATGCTCAGTGACTGGGAGAAATCCTACAGTGTATCCCCTGGAAAAGCCTTCCCTTGTAGCTGTAGGTGCAGTGGTTTCTGTAAGGTCACAGGGAGGGTTTGCCACAGGTAAATCTCTCCACTGCTGCATTTTTTTGTCTGCTCTCATATTCAGTGTTCTCTCGGAATGGCTGTGCTGGTTTCTTCCCAGCCATCATCTCAGCCGTGGTGTTCAGGTGTAGCAGAAGCACTTGTTTTGTTCAGGGAAAACAGCCTTACTTTCTCACCTTCCTATAACTGTAATGCTGTATTACAGATCTGAAAGAAAACCCTCCAAGTCAATAAACAACAAAACCCAGACTTATCTTTTATAGTGTTCTTGAAACGAATGTAAGGTTGTAACACTAAAGCGGGTTTTATTAAATCTAGGCGTGAATCCATATTGAAGAAATAATCCACTGCTTCTTTTCTGTTTCTTGTCTTTTTAATTAGCGCTGGCAATGGGATTGTTAGCTTTTAAGGTATGGTAAATATGAGCCTATTAATATTATTGAATGTAATACCCAGCAAGGTACAGGGAATGCTGGTAAATGTAACTGTTTTATAGGGGAGCTAAAACCAGACTCTTTCCTGTTTGACAAGCCTTCCTTACCTCCGCTGGGGTGAAGCCCATACTGGCAGCCCTTTCTCCTATCCCTGGAACAGCCACATCCCAGTGGACAGTGTGGGACCCCTTGTCCCTCAGTCCCCTCTGATGGGATGGGTTCGAGCCCCTTTCCACAACACAAGTGAGTGTTTGGAGTTTAAAATAGTTCTGGCTTCTTTTCCTGGAGAAATAATTCACCAATTCCTCCGATTTAATGCTTTTTGAAGTGTTTTGCTCTTGGTTTCAGTGTCTTAACTTGGGCAAGGACTGGATTATAAGGGTTTAGCAGTGATTAGCTCTGTTTACAGTATTTTTTCCTTGCCCTGAAAGGTACGGTGTTTGCTTTGCTGAGGGGTTTCATTTTGCAGAGTTTCTGTTGGCCACCTGCTTTTTTTTTCCTAATTGGTTACAAGGACAATTGCTAGGCATAATAAATAAAAGATACGGTCTTCCAAGGCTGTGTCATAGGAACTGTACGTCAAAGATTCATAAACTGTGAGCAAAAAAATATGTTCCTTTCCTTGGGGGCAGGGAAGCGTGTGCCGTGTTCAGGTTTGGAGATCCTTCCAAGGTCACTGAGAGCAGTAGTGGCTTCCCCAGTGCTGGCTGATGGCCTGGCTGGGCTGCAGCCATGCTCAGGACAGGGCAGCCCACCAGCTCAGGTGAAGCATTGTTAGCTCTGTCCTATTTCTTGATCCTGTTTCCTGAACATGCTTTCTGTCTGGTTCCACCTGAGAGTGACACGTGATACACACACCTAATAAACAGTAATTTTGTTCAGATTGTGTTTTCCTGGCTTGTTTATGAAAATGTCCTTTGAGATACTATCAGAGTCTTTACAGTCAAAATACAGCCCCTGTTTTCCCTCTTTCAAAGACCTTCCAACAGGTACATGTTTTCCTTTTGATTTTAGAAGATCACCTGCCCTTGGAGTTCAAAACAGAGTAGATAAACCCACGTTGCCTTTGCTGGGCAGGATGGAGTAGCCAGCAAACACCTGGCCTGTTGCAGCTTCTTCACAACTATTTCATCAAGTACCCAAGCTAAGGAGAAGTGAGATTGCTGAAGTCCTGTTGGCTGCATAACTCACCTCAGCCAGTCCTCAGACAGCTGTAGGTAGAATGTGTTCATAGAGACTCACAAAAAATGCAAAATGCCAGGTCTCAGTTTCCTGGTGGTTTTCCTACTGGAAGCTCAAACTGGATTTGCATAAAAGGACCACTCTGGCTGTGCCTGGAGATTCCTCACCTGTCCCTACTCCTTGTTGTGTATCTCTTTTCGTATAGTGGTTCTTCCAGAAGGACAATCTTAGCCTGAGAAAGTCTCTTTGCTTTTGTTTTCAGGCCACAGTCTGGGCTTGGAAACCTTTATCTTTACCACACATCGTGTCCCTCCATGTCCAGTCTTGTATCAGATTGTCCTTGGAACGAGAGATGAGCAAATGACTGTGTCCCCTCATTTAATTGCATATGTTAATGATAAATCTTTTGAGAAGACTCAGGACACATGTTTCTGAGTAGGCTGCATCTCAGTCTGCATCTGGATCCCTGTCCTTCATCTGTCCCTCAAATCTGAAGGAGAAAACAGAAGGTTCAAAGGGGGACACGGGGTGGGGGTGTGAGTGTAAAAATCTCATTTTATGTTTACTGCACAGAGTCCCTCCAGAACCCCCCAATAACTGCCTTAGCTGTGCCTCTGTCATTCAGAGGCCTCTGTTCTGTCTTTGCCAAGTCTCTGTCGTCCACAAGACAAGACATCTGCAGTACATTTGTTTAAAGCAGGGAGATGACAAGCATTGAAACAGATGTTGGAAAACAGAGCAGCAAAAGGCCTGTGCGAAGTGAATCGCCCATCGGGCCTGAGCTGTTTGATGGCTGATTACAGTGTGAGCCAACTGTTGGTTCAGAGCAGGCTGAGCCCAGGAGATCCCTCTGGTAAGAAATGTCCTTTGCCAACATGTGGTGCTCCCTTTGTCACTGTACCTTTTTTGATGTACCTAGGGAAAATTCAGGGAACAGGATCGTCATTCAAAACCCTTTAGATGAGTAAAACATTTGCTTATCTGGGCTGAATCGATTCCTAGTTACCAGTTGAACCATTGGAAGGCATCAAGAGCGTGCCTCTGCACCTGACAGCCAGTATCACTCATTAGTTTGAATGAAAAGTCTGAATGCAGGCTTTATCAAAGCTACAGAGTTTTATCATGATCAACATAAAACAATATTCTCTCTGAAACCTCTGCACCGTATTGCCATATAAAAAGCAGCTAATGTCTAGTGATCCTTGGTATATGAAGCAATTCAGGTTTATCACAAGCTGACATATTATGCTTTGACAGCAAAGAATCCCTTTTGTACCTGATCTTGTGTTTCCTAAGACCAGCTTTTCACCTCCTCTCATCTTGTCTTTAGGAGCTGATCCCCTTGTGCTGGGGAGATACAGCTCTTTTTGAACGAACTCTGGGAGTATTTACTGGTTAGTCATGTTGGGTGAGACATGAACTTGCTGACTGAGGGAGCCGGGCTGGGGCTTAGTTTGTTTAATCCTGTGGACAGGAGCAGGATGGAAAACTGGCCCCTACAGAGAAGAAATGCCCCTTCGTGTTCTCGTATGTTCAACAGGCATCCAGCCATGAATGCCAAGGACACAGGGGCTGCCCTTTTCCCCAGGGTTAAGACAAGGTCAGGCTTTGCACTTGGTGCTTTCCCAGGGCTGGAGGAGCTTCTGTGCCTGGGCTGGCAGTGTTGGAGGGACCAGCAGCATGCCCTTGATAATCACATGGGGTTGCTGATGTGCCATATACATCCAGAGGTAGCACCATCCGCTGCTTATCTTACCTAAGGGAAAGGAGGATGGGGCTCTCCAGCCTATTTTTGCTGCTTGCAAATGTGTTATCTGCTAATGAAAGACTGTTCAGCACAGTCACATTTCTGTCTTACTCTGTTGGAGGGAAGGAAGGGTTATGTGCCTCCTCTTCTTCTCCGCCTGATTTTTTTCTTGGTGATGTTATGGACAGGCAGTAGGTGACAGCCTTGGAAACCATTACTGGATTGCCCTGGTCTTTACAGGTACTTGAACCATTTACCAAAAGCATTTTTGGAAAGACTGGCTCCCATATGTCCAAGTGAAAAACGCTGGACTGCACTTGAACCTTCTTACATCATTACTGCTTATCTGAAAGGATGAAAGGAAGAAAGATCCAGGACACCTGGAGGGTTAAAGGGAAGGAGAGCTCCTCTGTGCCTGCCCTGAAGATTCCTTACCTCACTAGTCCATACTCAGCCACAAACTTTACTGCCTATTCAGAGGAGCCAAGGAGTTTCCCTTCTGCCCCACAAGCCACTACGATCTGTGGAGACAGGGAGCTGCATCAAGGGTTTTATTTTCAGGAAATCTTACTGATCCCATAGTTTTGCAGGTGGCAGCAAGGGCACTGCCAGTCCCTGCATGGTGTATCCCATTCCAGCCTCTTCAGAGGAGCTTTGGTCCTCAGGTCTCTGTGCTCCCATCATCTTGAGCAACAGAGATGCTGTGCAAGTCTGCCCAGGCTTTGAGCTTGACATGGAATTGAAGTGAAGCTGGGTGCATGAGTATGCTTTTGATCCTCTAAAATGGATGTTCCACTGGATAATGAGGAATTCATCAAGTGTAAAAGACTTGTTATTATTTATTTAGGGGTGTATTGTTCCCAGGCTTGTGCTTATTCTTCCTGCAGCTGGGTTTTGTGACTTGCCAGGGCTGGGTTAGGAGTTGGACTCGAAGACCTCAGAGGTCTTTCCCAACCTAAATGTTTCTGTGGTTCCAGCTTGTCATGCAGTGCTGGCTTTGGGCTCAGACGGTTTTGGCTCTGCTCAGATGTCTGCAGAATTGGTTGTTTGTTTGCAGAGGCACATCTGGGCAGCTGATGTGTGAGACTTGAGTCCAGAGGTGGCCCAGGGGCTTCCTCACTGGAGCAAGACACAGACAAAGATCTCTACACATACCCTTGATGCCCACCTTCTTCAGGGCTGCAAACACCTTTCTCCTTGCTCCCTAAACTGCCATCATTAGATATGGGATTAGGATTAGGACACCTGAAGTGGTGCCTCTTGAAGCCAAGCACCTCTTGAAGGGAAAGTGGAAGGTGTCCCTACCTGTGGCAGGGGGGTTGGAACTAGATGATGTTTAAGGTCCTTTGCATCTCAAACCATTCTAGGATTCTGTGAGATGATTCTGTGAAGATTAGAGGGATTGATCACTGCAAGTGCAGATTGTGCTCACCTCTTCCTTCAGATGAGCCATGGAGAACTGTTCCTAAGTCTCTAACATACTTACGTTCATGGAGTTGAGTTTTCTGACCAGGCACAGGCAGATGCAATTGAAATAGGTCAGCACTGCTACTTGTGTGAAAAGTGTTCAGGGCATTGAAAAGAAAGATGTTATGAGATTGTTATGGGGGGAAATATTAATAAATAATTGATTGATAGTGGGGAAGGCGCTTTCTGTAAATAAACTCCGGTGTAATTAATAGCTCTGTGTTCAGCAGTGTGCATGCAAAAGAAGCCAGGGATGCAATTAATGTGTTGGGGGCCTGAAGGACATCTGCAGATAAGGGTTAAACAGTCTGTTGAAGCTGAACTCATGAACCTGGTTAAACTGCTGGACTTGTTTGTTTCAATAAAACTTTAGTCTCTGCTGTGTACGTATTTTATAGCATTCTATAAGAAACACTTAAAGTCAAATTTTGAATATAATGTTGGTAGCAAAGTATGAAGGACAGAGGAGGTAACAGAGAAGGCAACTTGCTAATGCAAAAGCAGTGTACTGAAAGTCACTTTTATTTCTTATTTATAATCTACATGCACACTCTGGATAATAGATGACAACGCTCATTCAGTACTTTAACTTCAAAGCAGAGAGAAGGCATGGATGACAGAGCTGGGAGCTGGAACACAAAGGTACTAACAACAAGAGGAAAAATGCCTGTTTACTGGATTGCATTTGTTAGCACGCTGTCTTCAGATATTGTTCCCCCAGGAATAGTGAGAATATGTGCTGCACGAACAATGATTTAACATCTGAAAATGGTACTTAAAGAGTTTTCTGTCTGGTAGTAATGTGATGAAGGCTTCTGAATGGAACCTGGGGACTTCATTTCTTCTATTTATCTATATGTCTCTCTGGTTTTAGTCAGTGGTAATTGCATATTTAACCCCTTAAATAGGTTTAACCCTCTCAGCACCAACTTTTTTAAATTTTATTTTTGGTCTCACGTCTGCTTTTGTTGCAGTACAGCTGTGCCACTCGCATTCCTTGCCAAAAGAACCAGGAAGGAAAAAAAGGGATTTTTGGATAAGTTGTGGCCAGGGAAGTGCCTCAAGAATAACACCAAGCTTCACCTCTCCTTCTCCCTTTTCCTCTCTTTCCTTTTTTGAGGAAAGCAGTAGATAATAGCATCCAAGGAAAGTGTTTTAATGGGATTCAGTACAGCTGGGAACCTTACAGTAGAGAGGGAGAGGGAGAAAAAGGGCTGTAATGAGGGGGTAAGTTGCAGATAGAGCAGTAAATCAACAGTATAAATTTGCTGCTTACTTCAGCACTCTACTTCTTTGCATCTTTCTCAATTAGCACTTGTTCTGGGGGGCTTGCTTAATAGCTTATGGGAAACAAATATTAACATAAATTGTTTAATTATATCAAAATCTTGAATTCCTCCAAGACGTAAAATTGTTTTTAGCTAGGAATACATCTGCAATAAAACATCATCTAGTTAAAGTAAACGAGCTCTAAGGAAAGTCATAAGATTGTAGCTGAGCTACTTTTACAGTTTATTTTCATGGTATTTAAATTATGATACCAGTGGGTATTTTTAATTAGTGCCTCTTTAAAGTGTGCACTTGTCTACATAAGCCATTTTGGCAAATTTGACTCATTCATACTGTGGTTGCTGTAAAAGAGGCCAGCACAGCCTGCAGGAATTGGAATTAAAAGTTCTGCAAGCTGTTGTCGACATGACCACATCTCATTAACTTAAAAAATGGAGATTATTTGCCTGAAAGCTTGATTTGACTAACAGTAATCAAATATTAGGCTCAGTGGTGAAGGAGGAGGAAAACCAGCTTCACTGCTGTGATCTATATCCTTGAGTGTTGTGTGGTTCACTTTAAATATGTCAGAGCATATTTCTGCTCCGACAAACAAAAAGGGGGGAAAAAATAATAAGACACACGACTTTGTGAATAATCTAAGGTTAGTTTTATTTTCCAGTCTGACATACTGTTTACCAAGTTTAGCAAGGGTAAATACAATTTTTCCGATGATTCTAACATTTAGAAGATTTAATTATCTCGAATAGTTTCAAAGTTTAAGCGCTGCAAATTGCTTCTACCTCATGATTATCAGCTGTTACATAGGCATAAACCTCGAATTTGTATCCTGGAATCATTTCAGTGTGTTTAATGAAATCAGATGAGGGCAGGTTTCAAATTTTTGCATAAGAGAACCAAAATAGAGAAGTGCCTTTCTAATCTTGCGAATTCTTTAAATAGGTTGGTAAATGAAACAGCTGAGAAGGAAAAAAATAATCTATATTTTGTGCAACAATTAAGGTATGGGAGTATGAAATTCAAAAATGTTTGTGCTTGAGAGTGGTGGGGTCAGAATTCAGTGTTGTGTGTTTGCCTGTTAAGCGAAGGACAGTGTCATACCTAGATGGAAGCTGTGGCACACGGTATTTAAAACAGAAAAAAAAAGAAAAATACGCAGTTAAACAAAAGAAGATAAAGTCTTGTGCCTTTTTATGTCTTTGAACTGAGAACATGTGCTGCATTTTACTAAAGGAACATGAGCCTTGAATGTAAGTAACTGGTTTTTGCATTAGGTACTCCCTGGAGGTAGCAGAAAAATATCATGTCCCTGCATGAAATGCGAATGTGAAATCTACCAGAAAGAAATATTTATGACCATTTTATGCTTGATTAGACTTGGATGACATCTGTTAGAAGACAGGGACTGGACAAAGAGAGAGACGCTCGGGGGCAAATGTTAACAGAGTTGTTTAGATGATGCTGGGGCAGGAGCGTCCATTTACTGCCAGGCAAAACACAGGAATTGTGTTAGCGAGAGTGCAGCTGACAGGAATTCGCCGTGATGGAGACAGTGTAAACTGACGGGCTGAAATAGTAAAATGCAGCTGTTGATATTCGCCGCGCTGCCACGATTTATGGGCAGGTATCGCAGCTGAACACAGACACTGTAACTTCCAGGGAGCAGATGCATTAACAAAGTTATATAAATGTGAGTCAGCTATAAAAAAAGCGACATCTTCACTTTTCGAAGTTGTTACTCCGCCAGGCTGCACAGAGAGTTGGAAGGACTTTCCAGGGGGGGGGAAAAAAAAAAGCTGGATTTTCATTTTTATTTATTTTTTTATGTCTCTGCAGAACACACTGCTCTGAAACAATCAACCTGATTGTTTACTTCCCCCTCCTTGCTTTAGCACTGGAGCTTTTCTCCCAGGCTGGATCCTGCTCTTTTCTGAATGAAAAAAACCTCCCTTGGCAGGAGGGATGAGCATCCAACCCCCCGGCCCAGGGCAGCAGCACCTGCAGCCCTTCAGCTGCTGTAAATCTTTAACTCCAAAGTTTGACAATTAATCGATGGTGAGCCTTTATGTGTTTTCAATGTTAAACTGTTGTTTACCAGCTAGGCAGAAGTGGGTTTTATGGCTGGAGGTACAAACACTCACATCACTCTGGGTCGTTTCCCAGCTTTCTTTTCCTGTAAATTTTCTCTGTCTGGAATGCTTATGGGAAATGTTATTTTGTTTTTGTTTGCAACAGCTCTGTTGTTTTGATTTCGTCTGAGTGGTATGGAAAACAGTACGTCACTTGGAGTGGGTGTTTTGTCTATTGGCCATTTGGCTATTCCACATATATTTCTCATACTTATTACATGATGACAAGGGAACCCAAATGGCTTGATTTTCCAGTTGAATTTTGCTTTCCAGTTTAATAATAGTGAAAGGAAAACAAAGTTAATAGATTTAGCAGTTTTGATGCTGCTCACATGCTGATAGATGCCTCTGGTTTTTTTTCCTTGTGGTTAAGAATCTATTTACACAAAGGTCAGATTAATGCATGTATCAGTTACTATAATAAACTGCATAAGGCTTATGTTACCCATTTTGCATACAGTTGTGAAAAACTGTAATTTAAGTACCCGAGCCCATAAAAGGGTAATAAACAACTTCAGTATCATCAATATGATTAGTCTAGGGTGCTTTTCGCTGTGATTTTTTTAGGCAGTCCATAACAGAAGAAGTAGCAGCAGATGCCTTTTAATTGAAAAATGATCTGAAATAAATTCTGCACTTGAAAAGAGAACACGGCATTCTCCATATAACTGTTTAGCTGGAGAGATTTGAATGTGAGATACGTGGATTCTTGCGTGGTATTTACCATGTTGGGGAGAGAATATCGACAGGCCACAGAATGCAGCTTTAAGACCAGATAATTTTTATATATAGTGCTGAAATATAAAATGGGAAGTATGATTAATTTTTCAATTTCTCTCAGCAGATATCTAATAATTGTGCCCATGGACTGCCAAAGGCTCCCATTAAAGATTTAAAATGCAAAGAAAGGTAGAATCAAAAAGATGGTATTTTGGATTAAATAATGTAAAAAAAACTGTAGGGCAAAGCGAAAAGCTATTGGCAAAATAAAAGCATCATGTCAACTCTCCTTGAGACAGATTTCAACATTTACACATTCAGCTGCCTCTTTGTGTAGCTGGGATTTAAAATAAAAATACTTAAAGTTTGCTTAAGCCAGCTGTGATTTTAAAATACATTTTTGGACTCTGAGGTTTTGATAAGCTTGTTCTTGACAGAGTGATGATAAATACGCTCTGTGATTCTGTGTTATAAATATCTCCATAAATACAGTGGCAAGGGGTGTAATCTGTTGTCCAATATTTAAGAACATGTTAGCAAACTCTGTGGCATAATGTTTCTTTTCATTAAGTACCAACAGATACAGGGTGGCCAGAAAGCATTTTGCAACAGCTTCCTGGGAATGTGCTGGTTTTGTTAGCTCTGGAAAAAAGGATGCTGCAGCCGTAGTATATAGAGGCTGTCAGAAAGGTCCAGCTGGACTTTTCCTCCCTTTTCTGTACTGTCTTTATCACTTTGCTCAGTTCCACATAATAACATCTTCATCTGAGATTGCTGTGGCACAGGGGAACTGCATTTGTTGATCAAATTTGGCTGGATAACACTGTGATCTCGTATCCTGAAGTGCGGAGATGTGCCTGGAATACGTAAGCATAAAGCTGGCCCCTTGATTGATTGATTCTGCCTGTCACAGAACAAGATAACTGGATCAGTAAATACCCTGTGCACTTCAACTTCATCTATACAATCAAAAGTGAGGGCATCATGGGGCTGAAAAACACCGAGGCATGATGGGAATATCTACATTTCAGAATGATAGCCAGGAACTTGCGAAAAGCGAGGAAGAGAAGGAAAATTTTTGATTCCTGTTTTTTATCCCTGTCTGTTTGTACACGACCAGCGGTGAAAAGCACATTAATTTCGGTGTGCTTGTGGTGTGTCTGTGTCTCCGTGGATTTATTTCAGCTTCACGTCACTGTAAGGCTGCTGCTGTTGCCAGTGGTGCTAAGGTGGCGTAACAGGAGTAAAACAGATGAATCAGGCTCAGGATATTTCAGGGAAAGCATGTTATTTGGGTGTCCTGTAAGAAGGTGGCATTTTATCAGATAAACATAATTAAGTTATGCGAGTAGCTGAGGTGATTTGCTGCTTTGACAACTCCTAGAAGTGTTGGTCTGAGCATCCCGAATTCAGACTGTGGGATCCAGCTTTGTTCCGGGAATTCAAATTGAATCTTAATTGAGAATTAAGAGTGAAGGCACAACCCCCCCCCCCCAAAAAGTGACAGATGACAGTAGCAACATTTAAAAGTCCACACTTTTATTCCAGAAATGGAATATGAGCAAAGCAGGAGGGTTCCTCAGAGTTTTGTCATGTTTTTCCAGAGGTGCTTTTGAGCTAGAAAATAATGTCCTGAAGAGTTTTAAGAAATCCAGAAGATCAGTGTTCCCTTCAGAAGTGTGTGCATGTCACATATTGCTGATAGAACTGGTTTGTCCATGTCCAGCCTTGCGTGTCCTTTCTCCTTCCTGGCTGCTCCTGCTCTCCATGGGGTTTGTCTGAACGAGATGGGCTGATGGAGCAGGAGGTGCCTCTCAGGCCACCTTCACCAGGGAGTTACCGACAGCATGAATGGCCTGAATGGCCTTGTCCAGCCTGGACTTGTATCTCAGTTTTCCAAGATTTCCCTAGAAATCTGTGTTTTTTTCATCTAGCACCTACCTTTTTATGGAGAGGGTTCTTTCATTTCTGGAGTCAGGATGACTTTGTAGGACGTTGGACACGGGTTGCACACCTGCAGTGCTTTCTGATGAGATGCCCAGAGACTCTGGACATGGTTCTCAAGGCCATTGGCCACAGCTGCCCAGGTGGGAGCTGGAGGTGGATGGTGCCAGGAGGCACCTGGTGTGCTCGGAGCTGTCGGGAATCTCACTGTCCCTGCAGAAACAAACCTCAGGACAGGTATCTTTGCCATTTGCCCAGCATCTGGGAGAGCCACATGTGATGCTTATAATATCATATCTGTCTGGAGATGGGGCTGGGGCTGGGTGCTCCCCCTGTGAGCTGACATTCCACAGCGCAGCGAGTGCTCACCAGATGAACCGAGGTGCTGGAGAGCCTGTGCTCCCCATGAAACAGCGAGCAGGAGCTGAAAGCTGGAAGGAAAGCTCTGCTTTGTACTGGCAATAAGAAATAGGAGAGATAAGAATCACATTCTTCTCATCCAGCAACTGCAGTTATAGTGAAGGGATAAGAAGCGTCCTCCTCTGTGCTTTCCCTGGAGGAACTAGAAGAGATACGGGAGGTCAAATGGATACCTGTGGGGTGTGATGACCAGAAAATGATGTAAGGACAGGTTGTGATGTATCAGACCAGGGAGATTCAGCAGAATGGGACATGTCATGATAGAGAAAACTGGACAATAGGCAGCTCTTGATGGCTCTTCACATTGCAGTCATTCTCTGATTATGGCAGCGATGGAACGGGCTTAGTGTGGAAATTAGCTGGAGCAAATAGAGAGCTGGGTGTAGACTGTGCCCTTCTTTCTCAAACAATACAACAAAGGGGGAGCTTTAAGCAAAGTCCAGCTGTTTAATAATCTATGTGTTAAGTATCCACTAAAAATAAAAAGAAAAATTGGTAATATCTTCAGATTTCTGACAGTTGGAGTTATTTTGTGTAGCAAATGCATTGCAAGTGTTTATTTTTCAATGTTGACCACTGCTATTAGGTATTTATGACACTGGGAACTCAACAGAAGGCAAAAAGCACCACAACAGCCAAAGGTTGGCTCAAATTAGCCCGTAACCACAACTTGAAGAGGGAGTTTTACTCAACGTTAAATGCTGGAAAACGTCGTGCGGCACTTCTTAGGGAATCAAAAGCTTTGCAAAAGTGGTCCCCACTACACAAGCAGTGTGGAGGATGCAGAAGCAATGAATGTAGGAGTTTCAGGTGGCTAGGATCATTCTAAATAAAGTCACCTGGCCCTCAAGGACCTTCCTTTCTGTGTTACGTACCTTTGTCCTTGTGCTTTTTGTTTGCCCAGTCTCTCAGCTGGATGGGGTGAGAGGAGTAATTTCTAGGCAGCGCATGCAGGTTGTTTTTTATGAAGCACCAATGTGAGAAAACTCCCGAATTTTACACAGCAACGGAAGGTGGGGCAGGTTCATGGCTCTGAGGGTAATTCTGAGCCCCTCCACCATGGGCCATGTTTTCTTTGGCTGGAGCGTCTGACAGGGCTGACATATTTATGTACAGAGCAAGTATTTAGCTTGGAATTTTACACATATGAATGATGAACTAAACAGAACTCATTTATGTTTTTCCTTTCCTGTGTAGCTTTTTTCTTTCCCCTCTTATTTTTTTGAGATGTGAGGTTACGTATTGCAGACAAGTCTCAACATATCCACCCTGTGCTTGACCACCGGAATTAATAAGTAGCCACATTCCTTGATGATTCTGTAGGGATTGGAAGCTAGGCAGCCGAGTTTGCTATGCAAGAGAGTTAATAAAAATTTTCATTGCTGGAGGAAAGCTTATATACAGTAGTCTGTTTGTCCTGTATTTCAACCACCTGAGTCAGAGCCAAAAAAGCAATTGTCTACTACATATTTCAAACAGATGCTGAGGGGTAAAAGGAGTGACTAGAATTCGCAGCAATAAAATGCTGGCTCTTTAAGTTCCCTTAAAGGAAGTGAACCTATAAAATTTTTGCTGCTGACTTGTTTGTCCAGTTCTTTGAAGTATTTAACATTAATTTAGTCTGCAAATCATTGCCACCTCAATTTTTCATTGAAGTATCGAAGCCTGCTAAACACATAACCTTGGAGTACATGAAAAAAACCCTGATTCCTTTAGCAGATACATTCATTTAGTGGTTACCCATTTGAAAACTTCCTACTGACGCTGGTGGTGGGATATGCCCCAGGTATTTGCAAAGAAAAGCTTTTCCAAGAAGTTTGATTTTTATGACAATTAATTTCTTTTGCAGTAGGTGAGTGTATTTTAAGTGGTGGTGTTCCACCCTTTTCTATTGAGAACACCCATTGCTGCTCCGTGTTGGGATCCGAGGTGGGGGGTCAGGGTGGTTTTGTTTGACGGAGCAATGGGCTGTGCAAAACTGTTGGAGGTTGTAGGTGTTCAGGAGTAGATGTGCCTGTCCCATGGTCACCGCTGAGTGTGTGGGCAGGGTGGGAGGCTGTGGTGGCACGGGCTGCAGCTCTGTCTGCCAAGAGTTTGTGGAAATCACAATGAATCAATGACAAACCCACTCATGCCAAAAGGAAGGGAGTGTTCCCCCTGTCTCAGATATTCTGTCTCCCAAGCAGTCTTCAGGCTCAGACAAGCAAAATGCCCACAAGAGTCACTTTTGGTGCCTTTTTGGCAGAAAAATCTCAGATTATTCAGCAAGTAACGGATACCCTGACAGATCCCTGAAGTTAGTTATCGCTGTGAGATCCTGATCAACAACCTTCCCTTAGCGTTAGATTTTTTTGCCTTTTATTTTTATCTTTTTCCCTGTTTTGACTTCTTCCACCTAAATCTAAGTTCTTCCCTTCTCCCGACCCTTGTGCCGTGGGGGATGTGGAGAAGTCTCCTGGCCCCGCTGCTGTGGGCTCCAGCAGAGCCATGCCCTGCCTGGAGCTGCCCACGGCAGCACTGCTGGGACCCTGCGGTGGCACAAGCCGAGGACATCAGCTGTGAGGGGAAGTTTAAAAAATGCCATCAGGCTTAACTTGGAAAAAAATATCAACACAGAGGGTGTCAATTGAAAACCAGCAGGGTGGGAAAGATGCTGTACTGTAGTGGGAATGCAGCAGCCTCAAGGCCCTTTAAATGATTGGTGACACACTAGAGATATTGTTAAATTACCTTTTTTATTGGTTCCTGAGTCTTATGTCTTAAAAGACTATTCTTTGGAAGAAGTCAAGAGAATCCTTGTATTTGGTTTAGATATAAACCTGAGATACAAAACGTGGATGTGGATCTGGACCTGAACTTCTCCAGCATCTGGGGAGTATTTCAGGCTGGGATTTTGATGTGAGACTTCTCTTCGCATGTGATGGTCTGGAGGACTTGGGTGTTAACCTGCAGTACTGCCAAGTTTCAGCCAGGGATGTTGGTATTTTGACGTTTCATCACCAAACAGGGAAACAGTGAAGTGTTTCTGTCTTACAGTTGTTTGAAGAATAAAAGGAACATTTTCTGTTTTGTTTTCAGCACCAAAAATTGAATACGGGGGTTTTCCAATCTGTAAATTTACTGATTATATTGAAGAGAGGACCAGAAAGTGTTTGAGGTGAATTAGACTAGTAAGCAACTAGAGAACAGGATTTTTGCATCCAATTCTGCTGTTGAATGTACAAAACTCCTTGTCTGTCTCATGTTCATGAGAATTGTTTGTAGTGTTGAACTCTTTTCCTCTCTGTTCTTCAGTTGCCCTATCTGTAAAATCTGGGTGGTAGACAAGAGGCTTTTTAATTTTGTTGAACAACTTGAAGATGGCTTTGGAGGGATGTGTGTTGCTTGTTTGTAAGAAAACTTGGGACACAGTCTTAACAAAGTGAAACACTGGTGAAACACTCACTTTAATTCAAACACTCTGGTTAAGATTTTCTCTCCAGCCTGCACGGTCCCATATTTCACATTCACTCCCAGCATGGACTTCCTTTGCTGAAGGTCCCATAGGTAAGCCACAAGAGCAAAATACACTACAGGGCCTCATACCAACACTTGGAGTGGGAAATTCTAACCATCCAGCTTAATCTTTCATGACTGTACAACAATAGCTAAGATTGTGCTCTGGGTACGGAGGTGGCCACCAGGACAGCCCCATTAGCCCCTGCACAGGCAGCTCTGCCCCCTCCATGGGCTGTCGTTTGGGCTGGGACCGAGCTGTGACCCACGGTGATGTTTTTGCCCTGTGTTGGAGCGGGATCATTGTGGTGATGGGTTTGTGCCCAGGGCTGCGTGTTTTGTGTCTGCCTGCTGGGGAGCAGCTGCAGGCAGGGGAAACCAATAGGGATAATGGTGATGCTGAATGGGAAAAGAGGATTTTTTTTGAACCTGAAAAGGGCTGTTTATGTATCATAAGCCCCTTTTCAACATGGTAAACCCTTTGAAAGCAGCCCCTCTGCCTCCTCTTTGCTCTGTGCAGCATGAAGCATCCAGGTTGGCTCACTGGTAACAGCAGCAGCTCAGTCCAGTTTTTGTAGCACTAGGGAGGAATCGGGAAAATTTGAGGGAAAAAAATCTCAAATAGGCAAAAAATTTCAGCGTTTTTCAATCTTGTATTGACTCCTCAGCAGCAGGCTGGCATCTATGGAGTGCTGAAAAATGCTGTGAATTGGTAATTATGAATTGCAGCAGGAGATCAGTTCAGCTTAGTGTTCCCAAAGCCTCAGAGATCAAAAGGTGCCAGTGAGAAAGGTAAAACATCGAGGGGCAGTGAATGTGCCAGGCTGCCTAAAACTTACTTTCACTGTCTAGTTTGAGGAAAAAAACGTTTATGTTGAATTTTATCGGGGGAAAACTTAAGAAAAGAGAATGTGGATAACATTTCTACTGGGGCATGGACTATTTGCGAGAAAATAATGAGGATACGAAGCAATTGCTGTGGTGCTTCCAGGTTTTTATATTTTGCTCTGTTTTATCCATTAGTTTACCTGATAGAGCCATAATTAAATGAAGGAAAGCAGTAAGAAAAGAAGCAAGAGGTCAGGGTAAACAGCATCTTGTTTTTCTTTAATTTTCTACCAAGTGCAGAGCAATACAGCCAGTTTTTTTAAAGCTGCGAAAGTGTGCATTTCCCTTTTTCGTACCCTTTCCTTTCCAGCTGTCATTTCCAGGAAATGGCACTGTCAAATGCTATATTTATGTGTCATGTTTCAGCCTGATCTGGGTAGGTGGGTTGGGGCGGGGAGTCAGCTTATCTCCCTTCCCTGCTGCTGTGCCCCAGCGAGATGCAGCCTGGATACCCCAGGCACCCAGGACCCCCTGGGCTTTTCGTGGTGGGACTGCTGAAGTGCAGGAGTTGTATCCCAGATTGGCATCTCCCAGGCTTTGAAGAGCATCAGTTGATAAGGATTGAGATTAAAAAGTAGTGAATATCAAGGGAGCCAAAGGATTTGTGAGCACGTACAGTGCCCGGGCATCACCTCCTGCTGCTCAAAGGATCGCAGGAAGAGTGAAGTTAATCAGTAGAAGGAATGTCCAGTTTTAAGGTGGCAAAAACCTCCTTTGCTATAACCAAGCTCTTATTGAAGGATGAGGGTGTTCTTTGCTGGGAAGCAGCCTGTCTGTCTAGGGTGTATCTAGTAAAAGCTGGAGATATTTTTCACCACTTTCAAAATCCTTTCACCAATTCCCCAGATTGTTGGCAAAATACGAATAGTGGCAGATTCCTAATAACTCTCTTTCCCTTCTGCATCAATTATGTGTCTTTGCGAGGCAGAGCTTTGAGTCAGCTCTCCTTCATTTCGCTCTCCTGGCTGCTCCCAGGAGAGAGAGTCTCTTGGTAATGGGAGCTGCATCAGTTCAGAGAAGAATACAGTTTTGTTCCCTTCTCGAATGACATATGACTATCAGGCGTCTCGTGAGTTCTCTGAGTGGGCACATGAATTGAACCTTTTAGGAGTCTGGGTGATTAATGGCCTGATGGGTAGGAAGCAGACACTCGTTACAGGTCTGGGGGAATCTGCCTGGCAGAATTAAATAGTGCTGTGGTAGCGATGCCCTTTTACCCTTCTGAGCTCCCCTGCAAACGTCACCAGCGCTGCCTGAAAAAGGAAACAAAAGTTCACCACAGGGTGGTTTAGGGGATTTTTTTTACTTTTGTTTTAGTTGCCCATCTGTTGTTGTGTGGGTTTTCTTACAGAGCAAGCACAAGAGGTGTTTTAATCTGCCCTGGTAGAATTGTTTCTTGCTTTATATGATTCTGATTATGTGTATTAAGGATCCTGGGCGCATTGACATGGCTGTGATCCTTCTGCCTCAACCTGGCTGCCGAGGAAATGTCTGTAGTGCTGCCGGTGTTTGTGGATAGGGCTGGATCCCAGTGCCAGTCAAGTGGGGATTTTTTCCTAATATGGACAGTAGTCCACAAGGAACTGGATGAAGTCCATCAAACTAACGTCGCCAATAGCCAGTAGAAAGTTTGGCTGTGCTGTGTTTGGGCCAACCCCGAGTTAGAGACCAGAAGGTAAAAGGCTTTTCCACACCATAATTTGACATCTTACGGCCAAGGGTGGTGGACTAAAAGCACAGGCCAAGGAATGCTGACAGGAGGTGATGCCTGCTCACCACTTCCGTCTGCAAATACTTGTGCAGCCGTGGCTTTTGCAAAATGAAGCTGTTCTATTTTGCTTTGCTTTATTTTGTTTTCCCCTAAAGACAGCTCAGAGCAGGAGCAGAGCAGGCACTGGCATGCCCATCTAAACCCCTTTCCTTTTCTGATTTTCTGGGACATATTTTTCCCTTTACCTTCTGACCTAATACTGGTGCAGTGCAAGTGTTTCCACTCACAAAACTTCCACTTGTGCTAATTTTGACAATGTGAAATTTGTGTATATTGATTTTTGTCTGGGTTCTCACTAGTGGATTGCACAGCCAGTGCTTTAAATGGGCACTGGCAGCCCATTCCTGGTCAGCAGTAAGTGCTAAGTTTGTTTCTAAGGAAAATATTGTGAAGCAAAGGGATTTTTTTTGTTGGTTTGTGGATTTTTTTACAGTCTTGATGTTCTGTATTAAACTGTTTTTAAACATCAGCATGTGTTCCTTTTCTTTGATGTTTTTCATGAGGTGGATTTTGCCTTCCACTTCAACAAAAGGCCCATGTTCCTCTTAGATTGTTTTATTCTGCTAATGATGTTACTTACTCAGATAAATAGGTATGTGCATGTACATTTAAAATGCAGCATTCCCCTTCAACGTTCCACTGAAACATAACAGAACTGATCTTCTGTAGTGATCTCCTGTGCCAGAATTTTCATGTTTTGAAATTAAAATGGATTCTCCTTATCTTCTCATAGCCCCTTTGATCCATTGCCTGTGGGTGCATAGTGGCACTAACGACAGAGGACGGGGAAGCTTCAGCTTGGCGTGGCATCATTAGCTCCAGAGCATTAGCTACATCCCTGGAGGACTGGCCGTGCTCCTGATGTGCCAGGAGAGAACCTGCTTCCCTACACCTCCCCTGCCCTCCATGCCAGTGCAGGATACTCGCCCTGGAAGGGTCCTGTGCATTCCTGCCAGGTGTTTCTGCAGTGCTCTTCCCTTTTTCCTCACCCTGTCAATGTCTCGGCAGTAGGAAATCCCTGGAGTGATACCTGCGTTCCAGAGCTTTTCCTTCCTCCAGGTAGCACGTAACTCCGAAGACTAAACTTGTGGATTGAGCTTGGGTTCACCTGTGCATCAGCCTGTAGCCGTGCTGAGAGTTTGCATGTTTGTTTTTCCCCCCCGATTATTAATTCAGTCTGAAGTTTGTCATTTGTAGCTGGTCACAACCAAACAGCTTGAACCTCTCTGCCAGGGCTCTGCATGCGAGTGCTGTCAAAACTGTTCTCAGTGATGAGTCAGTTCCTTTTTTTTTCCTTTTAAAAATTTTTTATTTTAATGACAAGTATGCAGCTAGTGTACCCATTAGAGCGTGCTGAGGGATGGCATAGAAATGAGGATACACATGTGTATGTATCAGATGCTGAAGAGCAGCGTTCGTGTTATAAATATAGCTCAGCTGTGTTCCTTCTTACATTTCAATTTTATAATCCGTTCCAGAAGATTTGGACAAAAATACTATAGTGTAAGAGAGCATTAGTTTCTGGGTTCTTCAGATAATAATTCTTAGTACCGAAACTAGTAAATAAACCTCTGAAGATGGGCAAGATGACATCTTCCCTAGTTCTAGGAAAGGGACTTGGGGTATAGATTTATGCAAGGTAAAATAAAGGACAAGTAGAAGCAGGAGCAGAACTGTATGTTTTATTTTTTTGGTTTATTGCTAAAATGTATGAATAGTCCTTTTTTGTTTGTTTTATTGGTATGATTATATATGATCTATCTTTACATGTATACTTTTTAGACCTGGTGGGCCCACTGTGATTAAATGTTTGCTTTGAATACGTGTCCAGCATGTTAACTTTTCACAGTGGAAAGTTGTTAAATTCATTTTTATACAAGACAGGGGGGAAAAGAAAAAAGAGGGGGGGGGGGGGGAAAAAGAGGAGATTGTTAAATGTATGGAAACCCTTATTGGCTGAATTATATAACTGAATTCATTCAACATGCTCGGTGTATCTTGTTCTCCTTTCAGTATTGCCACTCTGTTCATCACCCCTTTTAGTGCTTTAGGCATATGGCGTGCAGTACATCCAGGGAAGTGTCAACAATATGGCATATGTTATACATACTGATCTTGATACACCGTAGAAAATAATGGGCCTAACTTTAAAAGGCACGGTGCTAAGAATAGAGCGTGCTGCAACATGCAGACAGTGAATCCGCCATGAATGTCATGTTTGAAGACAAAAAGAGCTGTATTTTTCATTACTTTGGTGGCTTGGTTTGTATCTTGGCGTTACTGCAAATTAAAATACAACGGTGAGAGAAGTTCAGACGGGATCTTCGCCCGCCTGACGGTGGAACCCTGAGCTCTGCCGAGATTTGGGGATCACCGTGTGAGGAGGGGGGTGTGCAGGCAGGAGGGAACAGGGAGCTGTGGGACCTGCCCGCCAGTGTTCCAGGGCTGCCTGGATGAGCCGAGGTGGGGACAGCGCTACTGACACCCGTCCACAGGAAGAGGGATGGGAACCGAGGATGTCCGGATGCGCTTCCAGGAGTCATTAGAGGGTCGCATTAGCTCACTGCTTAGCTCTGTCTCCACGCTGTAAATGAGCCTGCACAAGCAGATTGCAGCGCTTACAGTAAAACCACAGCGGTGGAAATGAGTCTTTCCAAAGACTCTTCCAAAGATCTGCCCATTAGGATCTGACTGTGGGATCAGGGCTCTCATATGGCCTCGCAGCAGTAAAACGAAGATGAAACGCTCTGTTTCTCATTTCTGGATCCTGGACTTACTCAGCTCCCTGTTTCACAGTGAATCTTTCGTCCCAGGAACGCTCATATTTAAATTAGAAAAAATTTAGACAGAGGGTCCTTTGAAATACTTGGCCTGAAAATTGTTCCAGGGAGTTTTATCTTGAAAATAAATGATTCATGCCATCATATAGGTGTATGTGTATCCGTGTGTGTGTATTGCTGTTTATTGTGCTGTACTGGCCTGGCTCGGGAGCTGTAACATCTGAAGTGCAGAGAAGCAGTGACTGGAGAAAAAAATATCTTCTTTCCAACAAAGACCGAATATTTGTCCGTTATCTCTCTGGCTGTTGTAGCAGTTTTTGATATCCACAGAATGTACTGATCGCCATGCGGATAAAACAGCACAACAAAATATTTATTTTTAATCTTTGCTGAATGTTTGGTGCATGTTTATGAGGGTTAAACATTAATAGCAGATGTTGTTAATGAATAGAAGGCTTGAGCCAGCTTCTGAGACCTTTCAGTTAGAACATGAATTTTCTGGTTGATGACAATACTTGTAACATGCCTAATTACGAAGTAGTGTTCTAATCAAGCTTTGAATAACTGAAGAATTTCCCCTCCTCTTTTGCGGTTATTTCAGTGGCACACACACAGATCGCTTCAGTGCCTGTGCTTATTCTTAGTGATTTTTCTTTTCTTAGCACATTCATTGAGGTTTTTCCCCCAAGAAGCACATGTATTTATGCTGAATGTTGGTGCGGGATCGTGCACGCACAGCCACGGCCCCTCCATCCCTGCCCCACCAGCTCCTGAACTGGTGCCAGACCCTGAACTTGTTGTCCCAGTTTGTCACACTTCCAGGTGAAGTACGTGAAAGTGATTATAGGTAATAAATATCTTTTTTTTAAACTTATTGCAGAGGCAGTTTTTCCCCTGTTAATGAGGGTAATTTGACTTGGTTGAAGGATTGCAGTTCTTAAGAATTAATGCAGCAATCCAATTCAAAGATTTAAAGAGATCTAAGATTTTTCACAGGTCGTGTGCTAGTGAATGTGCTCCTATCACATAGCAGCTAATGGACTTGAACAACAGTCTGTCATTTACTGTTACCTCAGTGTATAGCAGCTTTGCCCTTGATGGCGAGTATACTTTCCCAGCAGTGCAGGTTATTTAGTAGTGCCCTGTGTTTGTAACACTTTTAGGAGACAGTATCCGATTTCTAACATCCCTAATTACTGGATAAAGTGAGGTTACCTTTCTGACTTTCCTAATTACGTGTTTGGATCCTAATCTGTGCGAGCCTAAAGTGTTTTAGGCTGTAATAGCTGACTCCTTGTTTTTTTTATCTATGTACACAGGCACATAAAATAATTTCTGTGTTGCATTTTTCCCTGTATCAATGCTCAAAGGTTAGCTCTATAACTATGGAAGTGTTAGGTGCTGGTCTCCATAAAGTCCCCTTGTTTTTAAGAATGCATCATTACCTTTTAGCAGTGTTTTGTACTGACTTATTTGTAAATGCTGTTGGAAATGCTTAATTTCTTGATCCTATTATGTTCCTGGATATGAAAAATCCTATTGTAAGGTAATTAGAAGGATTCTCTTCTATTTAAATGTGTGTTCTCTAGACAGTGTCACTCTATATTCTGCACACAAGAACCTTTGTTCCTTAATTAGAAAAAGGACTAGAGCTCATTAATTGTGGGTACAAAGTGATGTCTGCTCAAATGGAGAAGCAATAATACAGTTTAAATAATGATTGATCCTACATTTTAAGTCTTACACTGTATCCGAGATATAGTGATAAATAAGTAACACACAGTGCAGGTTGCAGAACACTGTGTGAAGATTTTTATTGAAAGATCTCTTTTTGCAAGGATAAACCTGTGTCGGGCGCAATAAATAAAGGATGGATGGTGCATACACAGAGACTGCTCTTCAGGAAAGTCAGCATTTGTCAACATCCACATCGCAGTGGTAGTTGAGTTACTGGAGTTCACTCCACCCCATACTTTAGAAAATTAAATAATTGTGAGAGCTGTGCAGTCAAAAGTAGTTTGGATCTTGGCCTTTCAGAGCTATTATTGTGATGAAAAGAATATTTTAATTACTGCTCACAAACAGGATGAGGTATAAATGTTTGAGTATTTTTCAGGGTGTTTTCTTTTGGAGACAATTGTACTTTATTCTCTGAATTTTACAATCTCCCTGCTATCGCCTTGGGAGGAGAAGGACAGATATGGGAAGTTCAACCCAAGACTCTTCACCAAAAGACTTGGGTTTACGTGATGGCTGGAGATGGAATGGGCTGAGATGTGCAAAGCATGTCACCCGAAGGCAGGATGAACTCCCAGCAAAGCCCCTTCCCAAAAGTCAGGAGCACATTGTGCTGAGCTTGGCGGTGCTGCCAAGGTGGGATGTTGGGATGGTGTCTCTGTGGGTTTGGAGTGTAGGTCTTGTAACCTGAGTCTGGACTGGGAATGTACGTTGGGATGTGTGTTGCTTGAGGGTGGTGCCCATCGTGCTCCCCAGCCAGCGACTCCATCTCCTCCACAAAACCGGCAGTGCCCATCCCTCTTCTTGCCCTACCTTGCCTCAAAGACTTAAGAAAGAGAAAACCTTTCTCATTTTTCTAACCCTAATGAACACATGCATTAGCAAGGCAAAACCTTTCCTATGTGAAGAATAGGAAAGTTGGAAGGTTAGGCTTGTTTTCCTGCTGATCATTTCACGAGTCAATATGGCATTTATTTAACTTGAAGCTTATCGGCGCTGAAAGAACCCCGGAAAACAGGGGTTTTCTTGATATCCTTCTCTTCTGTATTCCTCTTGGTGGGAAAGAAAAATAGTTTTTAAAAGATAAAAAACCTGTTCTTCAATTGACTATGCAAAAATCTTATTGCGGTATTTATTCCAAACCTGCACACATAATGTTCAGTCAAGGAGAAAACAGCAAAAAACAGTTGTTGATGGACTTAGGCGAGAACTGGATTAAATAAGCATTAGTCTACTGAAGCTGATTACAGGAATATGAAAATGCAGTATCTTAATGGTACATATTTTCATGTGGCAGCTCAGTTGCCTTTCATTTTGCAGCTAATATGTCTATTCTTATGAGTCATTTACTTCTTTAATTACCTTTTGCAGGCAAGGCACCATGGTATATTAATGTGAATGATTTTTACTGCCAGTTTATCATACAATGCCCCAGAAGTTGAAAGGCGTAATTGACTTGGAAGAGCAGCTCATGAAGGAAACAATATTTAGTTGACAGTTTTCCTTGTACTCTCTGTTGACGTTTATGAGTTTACACTATGCTAAAGGAGTAATAAACACAATTTTCTTTCAATAACAGGAAAGATTCGCTTTTAAAATACATCTGTGGAAAACAGATTTGTTCATTTCTTGAATAATACAAAATTGTGTTTCCAGTGATGAGATGTATATAAGATTGTCAATTGAATTAAACCTCTGAAGGTGCATTTATAACCTGCCTTAGAGCATTAAAAGATAGTAGGGTGCGTATGAATTGAATCAGTTAGATGAATATTTAAATGATACACAGATTTGGATAAATCATATTCGGATCTGCGTGTTGGATTATTTGGTGGCCTTCTCTTGCCGTCGACGGCGAAAGTCTGTAGCGGGAATTTGAGTAACGGGGGCTCTGTTTCTAGAGATGGAAGAACACTCATCAGAAAGCTCCCGATAAACCCCGATTGGAGGATTATTGCAGAAACTTTCTGTAACTTCCCTGAAGCCAGAGGCTTGAGGAAGGTTTAAAACCAGCTTTGCAATCCGTCAAAGTCCATTTTCTCCTGGAATGCTACTTTTATTGAAATGACCTTGTCAAATCTCAAATTCTTTTTCCCAGGCATCCCCAGGACCGTGTGCAGGTATGATTAATCATCTCATCCCGCTTTAATTAATTTAAAGGCGCCCATGGCCGGGGCGGTAGGAGCAGGCGGCTGGCGAGGGCAGCGCTTCTCCGCTCGGCTCGCAGGGAGTTAAACTTTTCACAGTTTTCTCGATTGTTTGCAGTTCAGCCCTCTGCAACATAATGAAAGTTTTCGAGCCATCTGTTGTTAAGCTGGCGGTGAGCAAGGCCAGTATATCCAAACAAAGTGCTGGCCTGCTGTAAACTGAACCTGTCAGTTTAGCATAGCTGGTCTGACCTCCCCGGGCGCGGGGCAGCGGGTACCAGGCACTGGCTGCCTGCTCGGCTTCCAGGGGAACTTCTTGGGGGGACCGTGTTTACTTTTTCCACTTAGCGTTCCTCCCACAGGCTTAGACTAGTTTATACTAAATCTTTAAATTGACACTGTTTGGGTTGGTTTTTCCCCCCCTATTCTGAATGTTCTCTCTCTTTTTTAAAAAAAAATCTTTTGGGACATACTGACAAAATCTATTTAAAGACCCACAGTGGCTGGAATTTGAGCTTTTTGGAAGTGATATGGGGGGACATGGGACAACAGCCTCTGTGATTATATAACTCAGTGCATGCATGTGTACCAGTGAGACCGTCTCTCAAAAGAAAGAGGCATGTTCCCAAGTATCCCAGCTTGCTTTCCACCTCCTGTTGTTCCCTTTGTTCTGTATTATTTAAGATCAGTTACTCATTTGCTTTAGAAGATGAGGAATAACAGGCAAGGTAGAGCACAGAGCCAGCATCTATTGTCTTCCTGGGAGCCACGGTTGCATCCAGAGTGGCTGGAACAGCTTCTCTTTGCTTCTGCTCAGGGGGTTGGTAGTTCCAGCATAAGGTACTAGAGAATTTGAAACTTTTCGAGGGTTATTGCCAAGGTCGGACTGGAAATGCCCTTTATTTGCAGGGCTTTGGGGTTGGGGGTTGCTTTCCTTTCTTCTTGGTGCCAAATACAGGGTAGTTTTGGCCTCCCCTCCTCTGCTTCAGTGTGGTAGTTCTTTTTCCAGTCCTGTTCCTCGGATTGCCTTCCCTTTTTGCTTCCTCCATAAATGCTATTTTATTCATTCCTCTTTGACTGGGAGGTAATACATGCCACTTCTCTGCTGTATTGACTCAATACAAGTGATTTGAGCAGTTTTTTGGGACTGGCAACAAAACTCGAAGTGCCTGTGCCAGGAAAGTGACTATTAGGTATTACCTGTTCTCAGTGTTTGTTTTTTGGACTAGACCTACAGTAAATACCTTTATGCCACCGCTGCTGCCAAATTCAGTCTTTGCTTTCTACACTTGTGCTGTACCTGCTTGCTGGTCTTTGGCTGGTTTCAAGTGTGTTTTCCTTACCTCATGATTCTTGGAAAGCAAACCTGATCGTCAGTGACCCCGAATGCTGCAATTCTCAGTCGGGAGGAGCGTTGCCTTAGGAAGAGCTGCTGAATTTGTGCCGTGTGTGAAACCAATGCTCCTTTGAAAAAGCACTTTGCAGTCAGTCAGAACCTTCACAGTGTGGTGCAGATGTACTGGAAGCTCTGGAAAAGCAGCAATAAAAGTCATACTTGGCCTATCCAGAAGACTCCACCAAGGGCTTGTGCTGGTGCCCACCAGAGGGTAGGAGTGCCCAGGGGATAAGGGGAAAAGAGTATGACAGTGGTGAAAACCACTCAATTTTAAATTAAAATGACTGCACTTAGGAGGAAACCCCAGCCAGCTCTAATCTGTTTGTAAGGTGACTGACACATAAAGTGCTTTTTGTTTTAAGGTGGAGGGAAGTGCATTCAGGATAGAGTTTCTGGCATAAATGTCAGGTGCAACGCAGTGCATGCTCACTCAAACAGTCAAGCAGATAACCTTGGCATTTAGGGACATTGCCTTGTATAAAACGAAATTGTATTTTGTTTTTAAAAAGGAGGACTACATTAAGAGGTCACCTATTAGCTGTGTTTTTGCTAGCTGTCTGAAACTCAGCTCTACTGTCTATTAAACTCAAACCACTATGTAAACATTCCTGTGTTGTTCCTGGTCTCTACAATGGCCAAGGGGATCGGGTTTCACCTGCCTGCACATCTTCAAGCAATTAAAGCAATTAGCTTGAAGCCATTTCACATTCAAGGTCTACTGTGACATTCAAGTCCAGAAGAAGTCTAGGGGAAAAGCAAAAAGAGGAGTATAAAGGGCTGCTGTGCAGCACATGCACAGGAATAACCTGCGAGGGGGTTTTGGACTTACAACGACTTCCAAATGTGGTCAGGAGGCTTCGCAGCAGGCATGCAAAGTTGCTGCTGAGAAAGGGAAAAGGTAAAGCAAAAGCACCTGATGATCCTTTAAATTATACCCAAGTTTGGCCCTGGGAAGGGAGGGGGAGGAGAGAAAAATAGCAACATGATTTGGAATGATATTTGAGTGAAATAATACCATGTTGGTCTTATTTACTGATATTTCTCCTGGCATGGGGATCATATTTTTGCTCTCATTTAGGTGGGGATTTATATTTGGTGTTTACATTGTAAAACTACACTCACTCTGGCTAATGTATCCCTTACAATGACATTCAGCGTGGAGTTTAGTGATTCCAGCACTAAGTCTTGAAAGCTGCTATTTTTTAAAAGGTTGGAGCAGATTAGTGGTGACCTTAAAAGATTAAACTAGTACAGTTTAAAGATAAATAATCAGCCTTTAGCACATTAGATAGCTACATAAGCATGACAGAAGGTGACTTTCTTACGACAGTTTCAGAATCCAGGCAGCGTTTTTACATTTGAAACTTGACTAAGGTAGGGAACAGTGGTTTGCAGAAAGCGAGACATAAACTGATTGCACCACTTCAAATTGGTTAATGCAGTTTTAAATCCACAGTTTTCCTGTTGGTTTTATTATTGAGAAGAGGCTAATTTTAAAAGCTGTGCCTGCTGCAAAAGAAGATCTTGCTTTGCTGTCCCGGAGGGTGTTCTTAATCAGAAATAACCGCAGGCTAAATTATAATGTGGAATCCTGCTGCCCTTTAACCTAACACTGCTGCTCGTTCACTGTTTGTTAACAAACAGCTCTAAGTACAAAATTGTTTGAGAATTACTTTTTCATTATATTTGCTGACTTCAATTAGAATAAGAAGCTTATTTGGGGAAGAAAAATTAAAAATGTATGGGTTTCTAGAGAAAGTTTCAGCAATTGTTTCCCGGCAAGCATCGCCTTCAGAATGTATCTGTGGACTCCGTGGCACACGTAATTCAATTTGAATAAAATTACCTTCTGAACTAATATTTCTGCACTGGTGGCAGGGGCAGAGCTCAGGAGCATCCCAAGACTCAGCCCTTTGATAGATGAACAATCTAAAATGGTGGCAGGGGATGAGGCCAGGGCACCTCTTGGGCCCTGTGAGGGGGTGCAATTATCCTGTTCCCTAACGAAGAGGCACAGATTCCCCATCCCTGTGGTGTTAGGGAGGGCTGGGCTCTAGGCACAAGTGGTACAATGTCCTATTTTTATTTCAGTTTGAATAACAGGTAATTGAAACATAGACTGGGCAAATTAATTGGTGAGTCAAAGGTAAGAACTGCTGAGTTAGTAGAGACGACACAAGCCCGGTGATTTTTTTTCCTCTTAAGTTTACATGCTGGAGCGGAAACGCTGCGGTGCTCAGAAAGGAGGTGATGCCTCTGCAAAGCAGATCTTTCCAATTTTATTTTTTTCTAGCTTAGTCTTCTGTTTCTATGATCTGCCTTTTGAACTGTTTTTGTGGCTGATCAGTTCCACCTAATATGTCTCTTGATTTCTGCTATTGTAATACTCAGACGACATGCTGTTCTCTTCATTTTTATAAGCTTTAGATGCTCCTGCCTGTCATACTCTGGCGGTTTATCTTCAGCGTCTGGATTTGCTTTCAGACTTGCATGTCTATCAAGCTGCTGTTGCTTTGAATGTGAGATCAAAAGAAGATGAATTCCAGTAAAAAATTTCCTCGTATGAAGAAAAGATTGGGGGCCTATGTAAACATCCCACTGACAGCTCCCAATGAGTTATTTTAGCAGAGCATTAGCACCCAGAATGACAGACAGTCCAAGACTACATGCTAAATAACAAATCAGTCCCTTCAGTGGCAGCAGCACGTTGCCACAACAGCAATACATTTTCTAAAGGAATCCTGTTCCTCTTTTTTATTGAATATGGCTGTTCGACTGCTCATCTCTTCACGAGCTGCTTTTGAGTGCCAGCCCCAGTTTACTTATTCTTGACAATATCTGTGTCATGTCACCAATATGACAGCAGACAGGGCTTTGATAATTGGGTGGGGAGACGGTTAGTTACTCATCTTGAGTTAAATAGGTAGTTTGTTTTAGGGAGAGGAAGGAGACGACGAAGGAGAGATGGCATCTGCTGGAATGCTGTAGGCACGCTTTTGGAGATGCTGGTTGCAAGTCCCTGTGCCCAAGACAAGTTGTATTTTTGGGTGGTTGTTTATATTTCAGTTCACGCAGTTAGAGGAAACAGCTCTGCAGCCCGACCAGCCTCCGAGCCAGTTTTCAGAGCAAGTCACAGCACTGTCGAGGGTAGGAACGTCAAGCTTGGCTGGACTTACGTGCAAATCCGAATTTGCCTAGACACAGAAGCGAGGTGTGCTTCTTGCTGCTGTTTGGTCTAGTTGGGAATATAATTAGTTCTGCATGTTTCTACCCACAGGCGGGGGGGACATTTAGTAATGCAGAATCACTAGATTTTTGTGCCTGGTGTAGTGCTAAACCCAACTTCGAGATTACCTGCAAGCTCTAGCCGATCTCACCACTTTTCAAGGGAAGAATTATGGAAGGAATGCTTTGCGGTTTCTTTGTCATTTGGTAAAAGCAGAGGTTGCTACTGTGGAGGCAGAGCCCAGTGGCTGCCGTGAAGGGCAGTGCTCCAGCGTCTCCCTCCAGCCTGTGCTCCGGCTGCACGGCACTTCCTGTTTATTCAAACATCTTTTTACCATTCTTCAGCCCCCGCTTCACAGAAACAGCCAGAAACACATCTCCAGCGTGAAGACGGAAATCTAAAGGCAGACAGTAAGAGCTCACTCTGTTAAACTCTTCATTTTCTCTGCGAGCGCTCAGAGGAAAGGAGCGTGCAGGCAGGGCTGAACTTTTAGCATGCTGCCTTGTGCAGCTTGGAGCATAGGAGAGGGGAAATGCTTTGGTTTAAAGTAAAAGAAGCCAGTTCAGGTTGTTTACTGCAGTGTTGACAAGGGTGGGTTTTTTGGCGTGGCTTCGGAGAGCCATGGCAAGGACTGATTCCTGTGCTGGGGCGCCCATCGCTTTGCGATTGTCCGTCTGTCGCGGGAGCAGCCATGTGTCACTGTCCTTGCTGCTTGCTGGGTGCTGTGGCTTCTCCTTGCACTTGCACAAGTGCCAAAATAACCTAAACAACAGGCCACCCCAAAAAAAGGGAAACGTGGTTGCTGTTCTGGGCAGCACAAGAGGCGCAAGCCTGCCGAGTCGCTTTTTTGTTTTCCTCAAATTGTTTGCATCATGGCTCTGGCACCGTGTGTGAACCAGCCTTGCTAATATTTGTACCAATTTCATGCTAATAAAAATCAGGCTGCTGAGACAAGCATGGCTATTATCTCATTCATATGACTATTGTTTAGACCTGTGGTACTACAAAAGGAAAGGGAAAGCGTGCTCACGCCGGGTAATGGTTGTTAACTTCTCACGTGAGGGATTTTCTCTGCAGTTTTTCTGTATTAATGATTGTTGTATGAATGATCTTCAGGGGTAGTTGGAAGATAGTGTAGATCCTCTGGGTAATCCATGTCACAACACAGATGCTGGATTTTTTTCCCTCTCTGTTCAAGCGACTTAAAAAACTGCTTGATATTTCTCAGTGGTTTCTCCCCCCTCAAAAGTCCACTGACATAGCAGGTAACTTTTTTTTTGGCAAGCGTTCACGGTGCTCGTATAGTGTGAAACATAAGAGAAAATGGAAAATATGCTGCCTGCCCTATGGAGAAAACCCATCTTCCTCGAGGCTTTTCCTGCCTCTCTGAGATCCAACTGCACTTTAAAATTTTAAACCGTAAACCCCCATCTTCCTAGAAAAGAGAGCGAGCGAGAGAGGCAGAAATCAAGCTGTGTGTTCAGCCAAACCGCAAGTACAACAAACATATTTTGAAAATATATTGCTAGTCTGGCTTTTTAATGTTCAGAAGTTGTTCTACTTTCCAGAAAAAAAAATGGTGTTTGCAACTGCCTTAAGGACAATTTGTTTAACAGTAGGAGTAATTGCATGGGGAAAATGGAAAGAGTGACTGAAGTTATTTACTCAGATGTTAGTGTAGGTGTGGGGCAGAAAACTCTCTGTGGGAACAGTGGGCTGCTTTTCTTGGTATCTTAGTCTATTTGATGACCATCAAATTTCCCAGCTCACTGGTTTTGTTTTTTCTGGATGGCATGTTTGATTATTTATCAGAAGGGAAAGGGAGTAGCTGAAGCAAATAAACATGTGACCAAGCTGTGTTTTGTTTTCCACTCAGAAGGCCATGCCCTTTAACAGATATACAGAAAATAATAAACGTATTGTTTTATGATAAAAGGAAATTATGTGTATCATTTTCTTTAGCAAGGCCATTAACCCCTTGTGCCTGGTGGTCTCCGCCTTCTGGCAGCTTGTTGGGTTTGCAGCTGGGAATTAAAGGCACTTAAGCCCCCCCTCTTGCTTGGAACATTTCCATGGATTACTGCTTCGCCCCTTTGGATTTGCTGGATTTATTACTTAGTCATCCAGCCCTGGTCATCTCCCTAGTCCTACTTGGGGTGTGACCAACTAAATGAGCAGCACTTTGAATTTTCAGAAGGGTGCTGACTTCCAAAGAAAACCTTGGTGAGTGCTGCTGGGATCTTCCTGCCTCCCGTACTGGTGTCTGTGCAGCTGTGTTTGGTCCGTTACAGACAGTGTCAATTTATGGGATTCTTTTTTAAATGCCAGGTGTCTAGCGTGTAGTGTGCAATATTTCCTTTATAATACCAGCTTAGGACAATGCTCATTATCTTCTCTGGGAAAAAAAAAACAAAAACCCCACACCACTCTATAAACTAAATCACTGTCAGGAAGTAAAATACAGGTTTGCCTCATCTCCGGGAAGCATGTTGCATGCTTTAGCTGCTTTTATGGGATTAAAAGAAACAAGTTAAGACTGTCATGCACATGAAAGGAAACTGAGATGTGGTTTGTTTCACATTGTGCAGGTAGGTATAAATTTAATAGACTGACTTGCTTTCAAAATCTCTTTGTCTCCCCGAATCGCATGTCAGTTCCAGCACGTTGATGAGCTCCGCGGTCCATAATAGCGCCTGACTGCCGCTGCCCCGCAGGTGCTGGATCGGCAGGAGGGTCCTCCTCCTCCTCAGGGATGTAGGTTTCCTCTGAGGAATGGCTTCAGATGGAAAAAAGGAAAATTAGCCTGACATCTTGAAGTTGCGTTCAAGTATACGCATCGCTGGTGGGTCTGGGGAGGAGGAGGTGGATGTGGATCCTTCTCTCCCTGGCTGAGCCCGAATGGATGGTCAGGACTGAAGCTGTGGCTTTAGGTTTGAGGGAGGAAAAAGGGCAGTCAGAACTGTAGGGAGAGGAAGGGCTGGCAAAATAAGGACCTGAAAGTTAAATGTGATGTGAAGAGGAAAGAGGAAATGAGCAGCTTGGGGCCAGGTGACATGGGCTGGGGGGATGTGACTGACCCCCCTTGCCAAACAGCTCCCTGAGGGTTGTGGCGGCTCGAGATGGGCTAAGGAATGTGCTTTGGGATCAGTAGTGCAGGATGGCAGTACCTGAGAAGCCACAGGGACAGGAGCAATCATGTCCTGTTGGACAGGGAATCTCTCCAACCCTGGCTGTGGTCCTTGGGCAGACACCCGTGAAGGACAGTTAGAGGACCTGTCCACAGGGGAAGGTTCCTCCCAGCCTCCAGTGATTTGTGCCCTGAAGCACAAACATTTATACCTTGATTTCTGTTTTAATCTTTCCAAAGGTAGCTGTAAATGCTCTCATTACTATCTGTGCAAGTGTCTCATCCTTCCTTTGCATCCTCTGCATGCTCTTGACCCTGGTGATATTTGTAACAGTAAGTTCCAGAGAGTAATTATGAGCTGTGTATTAAGAAAGAAAAAAAAAGACAAACCATCATCCCTTTATCTGCTTTAATTTTGTTTTGGTGGCTTTTGCTTCCTGACTTTATTCAATGTCCCCTTTCTCTTGCGTTATGAGAAGTGGCAAAAGCACCAGATGAACCTTCTCAGGCCGAGTCACAATTTGTGTACTTTTATCATCCCCCCTCTTACTCATCTCTTGCTAAACTAAACACTCCCATCCTTATCAATCTTGCCTCATATCTGTTGAGGCCTCTTAATTGTTTTTGTCGCCTCCATCTGAACCTCGCCTATTTTTGCTTTACCAGAATCTGTTAAAATTAAGGTTTTTAGAAGCGGTTCTGAATTAAGTCGTGCCATAGAAGTTGAGATGTGATTTGCAGCACTCATTTTCCATATTTGAGGCTGCCCCAATGTTTTGCTTCCTTCATTCATCCCACAGCAGTGAGTGTCTGATGGAGCGTGGTGAGATGTCCACAGTCAGGAGCTGTATTTCATGGGCCTCTGAGTACAAGTTTGTCATGCAGTGTTTTGGAAAACAAGCTTAAAATATGTTCCCTGTTTTGTTGACCACACAGGGAAGCACACAAGCAGCTGTATGCAATATACTATTTATGTTGTAGTAACAAAAAGGCCCTCTTCCTTCTCCCTCCACCTTATCCCTCTTCTCTTTTAAAAAATATGAGAACTTCCCGTGCCTTTGACATCCAAGAAAAACGCGGCTCAGCAGTGAATAGTCCTCCAAATATTCAAAGGTCTGGTTCACTTTTGGATAAACACAGTAGTTCAGAATCTGATCTCGAGCCTACAGAAATGAGCTGGAAATCCCATAAGATTTTTTTCACCACTCAGATACAGTTCAGTTCTGGTTCAGTTTGCACGAGGAGCCAAGATTTGTATCCTTTCTCATTTTACCAGGATGTGTTGGCCCATCCCTCCTTTCTTGCTGGTACAGACCGCTACATGCTGTGAGTCTTGGCATGCCAAAATAAAGAGAACCACTTTTAATGTTTGGGAACTTTGTGCCAGATGCTTTTTAAGTGGCTTTGATGAGTCCTGACTTTGACTCTTTAAAAGAGGGGACAGAAGGTGTTTTTGCAGTGTAACCGCTGGAGGATTTAATTTGTACCTCAAAAATGGGATTTTTGTTGCTGTTGTCCCTGTTGTGGCTGGTTTGGGGTTCAGGGAATCCTACTGTTGGCTGAGGTTGGTCTCTTACCTTCTGCTTCTTGCTCCCTTCATCCTTGTAGTGTCTCTGAGTGTTGAAAAAAATGCCTCACCCACCTTTTCCCTGTAGTTAGTGGAATTTGTGAATAAATTACAAAGTGGAAGTGGTTGTTTTGGAGGCAAACCCTGTTGTTCCCCTGTTTGAGGCTGGATCCTCGCTGCTGCAGAGCTGGGGTAACAGGCAGGGATCTTGCCAGCCGTGAGATGGCAGGAGCATCGAGTCCATTCATCCTCCAACCAGCAGGAGTAGCCTCAGTGCCCAGGAGGATGAAGTGCAGCAGCACTAGGGCACAGGCAGCTCCACCCTGTGGGTTTGGAAGAAAGGGGTTTTGTTTCCAGTGCCTTTTTCTGGAGGGAATCTCCTCTGCTGGTAGCCAGAATCTATTCCAGAGGAAAGAAACTAAGCCTGCTGGAAGAAAAATAAAGACTCGTCTTCTTTCCTTATGACTGAACTATTCTAGGAGATGCTTCAGCATGAGGCATGTTGCCAGCTCCCTTGCTCCAAGCCTGCCCCCGTCACATCAGGGACAGGATGTGAGCCGGGGTTTATACATGTGGACCTCCAGGTCCCTTCTCTTTTTCCAGCATGGGAGTCACCCATTAGTCACTTGGCCAGACCAGTCTGCTGTGTCTGAGAAAAGCCTTCAGGGCCAGCTGATCATTCTACTGAGTGAAGGATTGCTGTTGAAGCTCCCACCTTGACAAGCTGGCTGGTAGCCCTTGGATGGAGCCAGCCTTGCAGAGGAGCTGAGCCAAGCGAGGCACTGGGCACCAGCAGCCTGTCCCCAGGCCCACAGCATCCCTCTGCCACACCTGTGGAGTCTGATACAGAGCATGTGGAGGAGGATTATTTAATGAAACAAGGAAATAGAGGGTGAGGGTTGCTTGAATCCAATGCTGTTGAGAAGGCTGGACAGCAGGGCTGCTTCACCAAGTTATGTTGCATCTTACCTACACAGAGCCCTGTGTCCTGCCTCAGGCTTCCCTGCCGTCGTGCCAGGAGCAGTGCTGGGGCTCTTGGCTTTGTCTTGTGTGTGGCAGATAGGGTCAGCATGGTGGGAATGGGGAGGGAGCACATAGCAGCTCATTTCCCAGTTCTGGAGGAGGATGGAAGAGCTGGGCATGAATGTCAAAGGGAAAAAGTGCTGCAATAACATCTGCTTCTCTTTTTTCCCTCTTCTACATTTTATTCCTCCTCTTCATTTTGGTTCCTTTCCTATTCTCTCTAGTTGGTTCATCTCACCTCCCCCTGTTCTGTTCCTCCCAGAGGAACAGCACTACCCACTGCTGTCGCTTTGCACCATTTTTTATTTTTTTCCCTTTTGCATACTGCTCCGTTCCTCGCCGGTTTCCACACGTTGTGTGGCTCCTGAGCCTGCCGGAGGAGAGCTGCAGCAGGGCTCCCCTTCCATGTGTCTGCCTCCTACCACCGCTCCTCTACATCTGCTGCTCCAGGAGAAGAGAGTGTCGCAGTAGAGGAGGTAGAGGAGGCAGGAGTGGGAGAGACACGAAGCAGCTCTGAAGCTCGGGTGCATCCGGGCTTCCGAGCTTGAGAGCTGCATCTTGCCACTCTGCTGGGAGCAGCTGTGGAGTGGAGCAGGGTGTGAGGACAGATGGGAGCTGAGAAAGAAGAGAGATTGCTGGCTGAGTCTAGATTCCCCCTCGTCCCACCCAGGAGAAACAAAGGTACTTGCCTTGTGAGACTGAATGGAAACAAGAAGCCCTTGTGGGAGGTGGGCCATGCTCTGCTGGGAGAGGCCCCTGTAGCTGCTGGCTGGGCAGTCCCTCAGTGCCTAAATCCATCGTGCAACCTGGGGAGAAGTAGATGGTGGGAGAACTGCATGTGTCCTGCTGCAAAACCTCATTTCTCAACCTCCGTGGGGAAAGCTGAGCAGCAACATTGGCTTGTAAGGGAATGGCTATCAGAGATCAACACTTAAGGTCTTGCTTCTGGAGTCTGGGACTGGGGTAGTGTTATGTTTGCTCCAAGGGTAGATTTCACCCTTAAAATATCTTACTTCTCGTCTCTCTCTGCTTGTTTTGTTGTATTTTGCTTTTTAATGACCATAACTGAAATAACGGACAGATGATGATGTTGGCTGGTGAGTAACTTTCCAGATTTACTGCTTGGACAGTTCAGATGGCAGTGGGACCATCTCTGATTTCTGGGAATGCTTCCTTCCCCCTTTCTCAAGTTGCCTTCCTGATAAGCAGCTTTGTCCACCTGGAAAGGCCCCAAATCCTTAGGAATCTGTAAAAATAAGTGGGATTTTTTTTGTTTGTTTGGTGCCCTCCTTGCAACTTCTGCGTCCTGGGAACTGGCAGTCAGACAGGACACTGTTTCTTTTGCCATCCTCATGACTGTTGCTCACCTCCCCACCCTCCAATATACATACCTTTCCATACTTCCTGGAGTTTCCTGGATCAGTCTTGCCATGCCTTACAAACCTCAACTGCGGAAACAAGCCTCTCCTGCTGTTAAAGCCAGGCCTGTGATAGTTGTAAGTCACCGTATTTCATTAATAACTGATTGATATTAATATCAGTTGGGGCAGATGGGAAAGGAGGAGCTGGAGCTCTTTTTTTTCAGTAGGAATAGGCTGATGGAAAAAAGTTGGAGAGTTGCTGCCTTGTACTGGCTGCAGTGGTGGAACAAGTTAGCAAAGGACTCCATGCGACTGGATCCTGTTACTGTTTTCCTTATGTACTGACACTGTAAGCAAGTATATGGCATTTAAGCAGCATTTCTATTTTTAAAGTTCTACCCTCTTTTTCCAGTGTATTTTCCTTCCTCAGCCCCCTTCCCGAATAGGGAGTTTTTGGCCACATGAAATCAGAGTCAGGGCTGCATTTTTACTCTTCAGCAGAACTTGTCCAAAGAGGATGATGAAACTGAAAGGTCGAGCTTGCGTGAAAATGTCGAATTACAATAGTAACTGGGGTGATAACAGTGCCCAGTGTTCTGGGCAAACAACAGCTGGGCAAACAAGTCACGTTCTGTCTGTCTTGCAATAAAATTGTCTTGGTCATCTCAAATGTGTACTCGTTTTTTCCCCCTCCCAGTGCTTAACTAGTTGGGAAATATTAAATGGTTGCCACTTCCCTAAGTACAGGGAGAGGGATTTTTAGTGGGGCTTCCCACTTACTCTGTGAATGAAACAGGCTTGATTCATCTCACAGTTAATGTGCTGTTAGCATTTTTCCTGGGTTAGGTGTCACCCAGTGTTGACTCTCAAATGCCATCCCAAGTTTGTGCAATATCTCTGTGAAGTGTGGCGTTTCAGTTGCTTTTTCACTGGTCTCTGTTTTACACCAAAAAATTTCCTTATCTCTGGGTGATTTCCTAATGGAAATACCTTGGGAGTTTGTTTACTGTATCTTGTATTTAGGCATAGGATGACTTGGTTTGTAGCGAGCCTTCTCCTGACGCTGTCCTTCCAAATCCATGTTTAGGGTGACCAAAAACCATGGCACTCAGAAGATGCACTTGCTAGAGGGTGATTTCCTTTCTCTTTTTTCCAGTTAGTGGGAAGGTTTCCGCTTTGTGTTTGGGTGCAGCGAGGAGGATGGTTGCTGTTGCCCTTTGGTTAGTGCTGGAGGCCAGGATTGGTGTCTGGGTCTCTGGGTGTCCTGAGTAGCTTTGTCGAGGCTTGCAGGGTCTTTGAGCAGTGCAGATAACGTGGCTGCTGGTCATCACAGACCCAGATATTTGAGGCACCTCAGTGGATTCAGGGGCTCTTGACATCTCGGGCTTGTCCCACGAAGGAACGTGCTGTTGTCTGGATGCACAAACAAAAGCTGCTTTTTAATGGCCCCTGGCAATTGTTCACTTGCAAGCACGTGGTGGAGATTTAGGACGTAACTACGGCAGTGGGGAGGAATGTGTGAAAAGAGCTTGGAGATGTCAGAGCACCTGCTCGTGAGGAGAGGGCCACGTTAGCAGAGCTGTTGGCTAGCAGTAAACAGTCCTGGCACCCTTGTTTCAGGACTTGGCAGCAGCAGGAGTTGAACTGAGTCCAGCTTTACTCTCTACTGCCTGTTCAGTAAGTTGAGGACAAGGCAGATGATTAAGGAAATGTGGGGAAACTGCTACAGAAGCTTTTGGAAAGATAAGAGACTTTGGTCTCCATGTCTGACAGTCTGGCACTTCTCACTAGCATTGAATTCACATGCAAATCAAAGGCAACATCTACTCCCACAGGAAGCTTTATTAATGTACAGGCCTGCTTGTGAATCTCCGTGCTGATGAAGGTTGTGGGACTGACTTCACTCAAATTAATTTCCCTGTCTCTCCTCGTTTGAGCACTGTGCAGCACCAGCAGCCTCAGCAGGGCTCCCACGCCGGCATCCAGCGGCGAGCTCCGTGCAGGAATGGCACTGCCTGGAACCAGGGGAGAGGGTAGAGGTGCGACACTTGTTGGCTTGGATTATACAGGATGTGTCAGTGTAATGAGGGCAGGTGTCCAGCCGGCTGGAACATTAGAAAATGAATTCCATGAAGGCACTCCAAATTGGCTTAAAATACTTTGCATGTAAGAAGAAAGAGAGCTGGTGCTTCCCGGGCCATCTTTCTTCTGCACATCGTGTGTAAGCTCTGCAGATGGGACTTGGAAGTGACAAGAGCAGTTCTTGGTCCGAGGTGGGAGGGAGGAAAGGCTGAGCAGGCAGATGTAGAAGGCAGAGCTTCGTGGGATCCCTGGGTTCACCGTACCACCAAGGGTGCAGTAGCTACTTGATGCAGATGTTCAGTAAGAACCAGATCTGAGCTATAAACAACCTTCTACGTTTTAAACCCAAGCTCATCTGATGCTTAGTTCTTATTGCTGTCGGTTATTTATAAGTGAAAAGCTATTTCAGTCTGCAATCCCCTGGAATGTCGGCGTGCTGCCATCTCACCTGCACCTGCATTGTTTCTCCCTTGGATGTTCCTGTCCATCCTGACTCTTTCTATCCACCATGTTCCCTCCAGCCCACTTTCATTGTTTTTAGTCCTTTCCTTCCTGCTCTGCTCCACTCTCTGTGCTGGTCCCTCACTCTTACCATCTCTAGATCTGCGCCAGGACAGGTGACAACCAGACACGGAGCAAGTAATGTGGATATCAGGAGGAATGGGTGTGTGGGATGAGGGTGCTGTGCAGGTGGGACTGGAGCAGGGGCAGAACTCTGGCTTTTCTCCATCAGAGCTTTGCCAGTGCAAACCTGGCTCTGAGGACAGGAATCCTCATCGGTGTGAGGCCAGCCATGACAAGGGGTTATGGTGGCAGTGGCCACCTCAGTGAGCTGCAGGGAGCTTCATGGCCAGCTCGAGTGGAGAGCAGGCATTCCTTGCATGGCTACTTGTTCTGGGAATCTTCAGA
The DNA here is from genome assembly GCA_013390025.1 of Pitta sordida. Taxonomy (NCBI): domain Eukaryota; kingdom Metazoa; phylum Chordata; class Aves; order Passeriformes; family Pittidae; genus Pitta; species Pitta sordida. The sequence continues at coordinate 618,539 of WEKX01008934.1, forward strand.
AATTTCTGGCAGCCAATTTAATTGTGCAACCTCTCAGCTGCCAGAACGGATAGAATACGATCATATCACATGAAATGCATGCAGGGTCTGCTATAGCAACTGTATTTCAAAGAGACAACACATATGGTGACTGGTTCTTTTTGGAATAATATCTATAAGTTGATGATGTTTTATTCAAAAAGGCTGTAGCTTGAAAGGTTAGGGATGTTCTGATTGTTTAGTGTATGATTAAAGAAAGACTTCTGTGTGTTTTTTTGGCCTATTGAATCTAATTACTGGGAACTAAAATGATCATTTGATTGCACATTTACCTGGAATTATTCTTCTGCAGAGCCAGTCTTAATAATATATAATAATATGTTGCGCTGGTACTGTATAGAGCTTCTTGTCTGAGCAACTCAGAGTGCTTTACAAGTATTCATTAATTAAATAAGCCATACAACACCCCTGTTAAGTAGGTGAGTATTTGTTGCCCATCCCCTTAAGTCTTGTAGATTTTATTTCTTCTGCCTCTGCCCACCGTTGAAGATGCTTTTACAGCTAAATAAGCTAATTCAGTAAAACATAACATTTTTTTAACTGTACTTAGAACTTTCTTCATAAAGGTTTCCTTTGTTCTGTTGTATTCATTGGTAGGCTGTAGAGTCTTTTGGTTCTTGATGTTGAACCACAGTGTGGGTGGTTGTGTGTAGGAGCCCAGATCCCTGCCCTGGTGTGTGTCCGTGCCCTGCAGCTCCCTGCACCCCTTGCAGGGACATGGACCATTTTAGGCATGTTAGGGGTGCACAGAGCTCCAACCAGCTTGAAATGCAGAATCTGATTTTACCTTCACCACGCCAAGCTCTGTTGGAAATTGCATCCACCCTTGCAGAGTTTTGGAGATCCAGTGGAGACTTGTTATTAAACTTGAAAGGAGGGCTCATTGCCAGAGCACAGTGAGGTCTCTCCTCTCCACCTGCCCTGGCCAGCAGTGGTGGTTCTTCAACACACTGAGCTGTCCAGTGTTTCTTCAAAAGTAAAAAGATGGGTCTAGGCCATAAAATAACAACTTTTACTGAGGGGTTTGGATTTGAGTTTGCAGTACTTGGTATCAAACCTTCCCCAGCAGTTCTGTGCTGAGATTAAACACTGTGCAACTTGGAGAAGCAAGTGAAACCCAAAGCATATCTGACTCTTTAATTAAATAGGTATTAATTAAATCACTCAGAGAACATACACAGTAGGAGTAGGGAAGGCTTTTTCCCTCCTTCCATGTAGGCATCTTGCAAAGGGGCTATTTTTCTTGTTTTACATTAATGAAGTCTTCAGCCTTCCCACTTTTCCACCTACACATGTACTGAACGTCTCCAAGGAGACCAAGGAGGCCCGAGTCCGGTGCTGGTGAATCCTCTGGGAGCAGCAGGCTGGGGTCTTGCCAGCGGAGCCTCAGCTGTGCCACAGTCTGTCTTGCAAAGATTATCCTTGCACTCCCCTGGCTTGGGAGCCAGGGCAGAGATATGGTCTTCATTTTTTCCCCCCATGTATTGTCTGCTCTTGCTTTCTTTTTTCCACCTGATGGATAAAGCGGGCCTTGAAGAGCTGCAGGGATGCTTTTCCTTTGCATGAAATTTTGTGATAATCGTCCACATGTCATGCCTGCTTCATGCTTTTGGGCCATGTCCTTTGCCCTTCCATCCTGTAAGGCCACACTGTCCTTCTGCTGCTCTGCCCCCTCCCACGGAGTCCCCAGAGATGGTCTGTCATGAGCCTTCAGTGATTTTCATAGGATCCTGAAATATCCTGAGGTGGAAGAGACCAACAGGGATCATCCTAGTCCTGCATCTTGGCAGAGTGAGATGCCTTACTTTGTGTTCACTCCAGCTCCTCGCAGCTTCCTCAGCCTTCAGCACTGTACCTCTGGGATTAAGCACGGCCCCGCCTGCTGCTGCCTCTTCTCTTTCTCCCACCATAGCCCTCCAGAAACTTCTCTGACATTCTCTGGCACTCAGGAGGGCAGACAGTGGTAAACGACTGCCCTCTTCTGTAAACCCAACCTGACCTGCTGGAAAGGCGGCACATGAAAGACGAGAAACTGCCCCGAAGTCAGCAGGGCTGTGAGTCTTTCCAGGGAGGCAAAGTAACTGTATGGAGCTCACCACTGGGATTCCTGCAGTTACTCAAGGTTCTCACCCAGAAGCTGATCATCAGCTGCTGCTGGTTTTCTCTGTAGTCAAAATGGAAAGTCCAGTGGTGGGGTATCACCACATTGCATGCGAGTGCTGAGTTGTTAGCACTGCTTTCCTCACGAGAAGTGCATCAGTAGTGGAGTGATACCTCATAACCAGGGATTGCCTTGACCCTGTGCTGTGTGTCTAGTTCCCCATGCCCCGTTTGCTGTGAACTCAGTTCTCCAACCTCTTTACCCACAGGCTCTACAGGTGGCACGGCAGCTTCTCCTGCAGCAGCAGCAGCAGCAACAGCAGCAACAGCAGCAGCAACAAGTTAGTGGAATAAAGTCTCCGAATCCCCATGACAAACAGCCAGCCCTTCAGGTAAGGGGAGCCTGTGAGCCCCTGTGAGGGGCTGGGACTTGTGAGAGACAAATAAATGTGTCTTCCTCATGAACATTGGGATGGGACCTTCAGGAGTTTCCTCCCAGTGTGTCCATGGAGCAGCTGTGGCTGGTGTAGGTGGCGAGAGGACCAGTGCTGGGTGCTCTTGAAAATCCCACCCTCATCATATTTACAAATTGAGTGTTTACTTTTATTAGTGTCTTTTATTCTGTCATGATCCAAACCTTAGTAGGGTTGGATCATCACAAAGTGGAATAGCTTTTGTTTCTGTGTCAGTGTGCACAGGAGATTTGCATTAACATTTCTGTTTGATTGCTGTTCCATTTGTAGTCTGTGTTCACTCAAACCGTTGATTTGCTGTGTCAAGGATATTGGGAAATACCAGGATATCATATCATCAGTGTGTTTTTTCCCCTTTTATTGTCGGCTGATTTATGGACCTCTTCAGAAAGAAAATCTAAATATTGTAGGGCTTTTTGCTGTTATGAATTCAGAGAGCTAAAACCAATACAGCATTCCCAAACAGAAGATGTGTGCACACATATGGGGCTTTGGAGTACATTCTGCTAGTCTTGTGGGATAAATCACAGGGAGTTAAAGACAAGAAAGACCTGTTAGGTCATGTATCACATTTTCCTCTTTTTTTTTTTTTTTTTCGCTATTTTAGTGTTAGAAATCCCAAGTGATGGTGGGACTGCTATTATTTTCCTTCGGATGGTTTTCCATAACAAAGCACACGCTCAGGAACTTTCCACTTTAATTCCATCCTCTTGCTCCAAGTAATACTGCTTGTATAAATACTGAGTCAGTCCCTTGCCTTGCCTCGTGTTCGCACTCCTCAAACATTTGAGATACTAACATGTACTTGCCAGTTTTGGCAAATTATATGTATCTAGTTCTTTATGTATTTCGTAAACCAGCACTTCCAGACCCTTGACCACTTTGCTGGTTTGCAGCTGGTTGTTGCTTTTATTACTGTTCTCTGCAATTGCAGCATGTCACTCGATTTTTGATAATCAGTTCCTGAATGCAGCAGTTCAGCTGCAGCTGCACAAAGCCCTGTGGCTGGGACATTTATCTTATCTTGCTCTTCTATATCTGATGCTTCAGCCTCTGTAGCCCCAAATTCTTCCTGGTTTTTTTTTTCCCCTCTTGTTGTCATAGCACGTTGTCAAACTCATGTCTGTTTTGCTCTTTCTACTTTTTTTTTTTACGTTTGATACACTATCACCATGAGTTCCCTGACAGCATTGCTGCTTCTCTTGCCTTTTATATGTGCTTCAGATTATTTTCCTACAAAAATACGGATCCTAGACTCTTTAAATATGTAGTAGAATATGGACAGTAACGCCAACATCACTAAAGGCCTCGACAATAAAGTGAGAGGGACCCGGTCTTGTGGTTCTTACCCAAGTAAAGCTGATAGGGACTTCAAGGGAAGTTTTGCCTGAGTGAGGAATAGCTATTAACTGCAGCCCTTGGCCCAGCATGGACAACTTCAAGCTTTGGTTTAGTGATTTCATCTTCAAAGCATTTTGCAAATACTAATCTCCAAACCATCCCCAGAAGGAAAGTCTGATAAGTGAGTAGCATTATCCCAGTTCTGGACTGGGAAACTGAGGGGAGCGGGTTAAGCGACTCACTTAGGATAACAGAGGGAATTGGTTTAGAGGTAGGATTAAGATTCATGAGTTCCTGGCTCCCACCCCTGTGCTCCGGCTGCTGGACAACACCTCGTGCTTTATAGCCGGGCTATTATTCTTTTGGAAAGTATGAAGTATTTTGTCATTGGGCAAATATACGTTTTATTGGCAACGTCAAGAGCTGTAATCCAAAGCGTTACATTAATGCTTTCAAAAATATTTTATTTGGTAAATCCATAGCTGATCCATATGCCTTTTAATAGTCTCTTCCACTGGGGACATTTTTAATGAGAGATTGTGCTGGCTAGGTCCAGTGTCAGGTACTAAAAGAAGTGCTTTGTTGTGCAGATGTCTTAAGAATAGCTCCAGAGGATGAAATATGACTGTGTTGACCTTTCAGCTGTGAGCTTATTTGTCAGGATTCAAATAAGTTGAAAGGATCAAACCAAACAGTTTCCGTAGTCAGACTGGGAATTGTGTTGCAGAGGTCAACAGTGAAGGCCACATCGTGGATTCCATAACATAGCCAATTGTTGGTACGTATTAAAGTACTGGAGCAGCTCCTGCAGTCAGAGACACAATTAAAATTCTAATTTATTAATGTATACAGAGAGCTGGCCCAGCCTGTCACTCACTGATTCAAATGACTGCCCAGTCTTTTTTTTTTTTTTTCCCCCCCTTTCTCACTCCTGGTGCTGTTGCAGTCTGAAATGTACTGGAAGTCCTCTTGGATGTAACACCCCTGAGTGCATCCCTGTAATGAAAATCTGTTGCTGAAAGGAAATGGTGCTGCTGGGGGTAGAATTTTTGAGTAAAACTGCACCCACACAAGCACCCACACCCCCTGAAGTCAGATGGGGCCGCAGTGACGAGGCGATACCTACTGCTGACAGTACACAGAATAAATGTCAAGGGTGGGGGAAATGCGCCCGTTTTTCAGAAGTTTGCTTAAATAATGAGCAAGTCATCTTTGGGTTTCATTTATAAATATAGATGTCTCATTCGATAGCCACAGTGGTTAGCAGTCACTTGGGGTTTTTTGTGACAAACAGGCTTCATGTATAACAAGAACACCACAGGTATCGTTCATCCCTGCTGTGCTCGGAGAGGGCACTGGTGAGCAGCACCCAGCACGAGTGCTGAGGAGCTGTTTGCATGGAACAGGGAGGGATGCTGCTTTCCTGGGCTGCTGATTCTCCTACTACAGTGTTCCCCAGGAAGGGAGGCTGGGGCTGGAAGAGTTCCCTCTGTCCCGGGCTCAGCACTGGGATGCTGGCAGGCAGCCTGGCACCTAAACCCCCCCCCCACAAACAGATGCAGAAAATTAATGTAGTAGGCACTGTGCAGCTCATCTGTTACCACCTCGGGGATGATTTCCTCTTTTCCCTCTTTTATTCACTGATCAAATAGTCCTGGTGCTTAAATATATCCCAGCATCCTGCGGCCACACTGGCACACGGTGCCTTCAGTAGTTTTTATGTGACAGTGGGTTCTTGGAATTACATTGACCTTGACCTTGGTAACTCTACATGAAGATCTGCTCTTAGCAAATGGTGAGATATTTAGTGTATAACAGCTTGGACACAGGAATGGAGATGTGCTCTGCTGATAGCTGAAAAACCCCAAATCTCCAAATACACGATGAGTCACATTTTGAGTCTATCTTGCACTGCCGTGGTTTAGATTTGGCAGTGACCGCTGGTTTCGCAGCCTGATGACACAAACAAAAGAAAATTGAAAGTTAAGAAATGGATTTAGTAACCAGCAGTTGGGGAAAAAACATAAAAAATATCAGTCCCACAAAAATTACTGGAAGTGAAAAAAAGACTAAAGTCTGTTTGGTAATATATTTGCCATAGACATTGGATTTCCTTGAGTCTGTGAAACAAATAATTTAACAGACCAGGTATGCTTAGGATTTTGAAAATGTGCACATTTTTCCTGGCCAAGATAAATATATCTTTGCATTAATAGATGTATTGATTAAAATTTGTAGCTTTAATTGCCGATGCTCTTAACGATTATTCATTTTGGTTCTTCAAGCATTTTAGTTGCTGGCAAGAGCACACAGATTGGAAACAAATCAAGAGACACATTTTTCTCCCGAGAAAGTAAAAGTGCATGTGTGTTTTGGCAATACTAAAAATACAATTTTTTTAAAAGACGTAAATGTTGTGTGTTGCATCGAGTTGGAAGTTGGATACTGGACTGAAAACAGTTTTAGGACATCCAAGTCAGTATCTCGCAATCAAAACCTATCACTTGACTTTTTTTTGTCTGATTAAATGAGATTTGTTGTCTGGTTGTTAACCTGTGTGTGTTTGGAGAGAAGAAATAATGAAATTACTAGGATGGAAACTTTTGTTTTCGGTTGACAAAACAAAAAAATAAATCTTCCCTTTGAGTCACAGCCAAGAAAAGAATTTGGGTTTGGTTTAAATTCGCAGGGTGAGACTGGGGGAGGCTGAGAGGACAGAGCTGTCCTCGCCTTTGCATACCGATGCTTTTTAAAGCAGCCTTTTGGCTGGGCTTTTGTAGAATTTAATTTGCATGCTGTATAATCTTAATATTTCTTTCCAGTATCTTGAGAAAATAGAAGAGGGTAAGAGGAAAAAATTACTGTAGCTTGCTGTTGGGGCCAATTATTATTGTTTTTAATGAAATTAGAAGTCATTAGCTTGACAATGTAATAAACACTGAGAGGTGAAGGGCAGGGTAAGCTCTGTTTCGCTTGGAGCACACAAGTCTCAGGTTTTACACCCAGAGTACCTTTTTTACATAGTGGTGAATTTAACAACTGGTATAGAAATTGTCTCAGCAGATACTTTGGCAGGAGAAGTAAATTTGCAAGTGTATCTATTCTATTTGTATGAGTATCTTTCTGTTTCAGTCTTAAATACGGGAGTTGATCTGAATTTGGCCTCGGTCAAGCCAGTGGGAATTTTGCCACCAACTCTACTTGGGTTGATTTCTTTTCTGCAGGGTTTAAAGTTCGCCTGTGAAAATTTCATTTCAATCTTTCACTGTCTATTTTTGGCTTTGGAAATAAGGCAAATTTGAGTTTTGCTGGTTTCTACGAAAGGACCCCATAGGTCTTTTATTTTACACCCTAAGCCTAATTAAGTGTTAGTCAGTTCTTGGAATGTGCCTGTGAAGTGCAAACATCATCCACCACACAAAAAGAACAAAATCTGAGTCAGGTCCTCAAAATTACAAGATCAGCTTGAAAATCTTGATACTAAGGGATTTTTTCAGTGAAATTTGTGGGTCTTTTTTTTAACCTCCCCTTTTATACGTATATTTTTAAATCCTTTACTATTCAGTTTTTCCAGCTTTTTGACTGAGCAGAAAGGTGGAAAATGCAGGTTTTTCTTGAAAGATGTCTGTGATTCTCCTGTCATTAATGATGTGATTCCAGAAAAATAAAGCTTCTAGGAAAATACCAATATATTGGGAGAGCTGGCAGTGTGAGGTACCGTCAGCAAACATGATAATTCTCATTTTATAGCCATGTAAACCCTGGCAGGGGGATATTAAGTGTCTTGCCCAAGGTCAGAGAGCTGTAGACCCTCAGAGACAATGAGGTTCCTCTGGGGTATTGGGGAATTCGGCATCTGCATGTTGGGAAGAAGGCAGTTCTGAGGGGCAAGGTGGAAGTCAGGGTCCCTCATTTCCAACTCCCTGTCTTGTTAGAGCACCTAAAGTATCATTTTCTTGCAGGATTCTGCCTTGACGTTCAGCATTTTAGGAGCAGGTTTGGAAAAATGTTGGTTTGTGCCCAGGTTGGGAGCGGGGCCGTGGGGCTGGTGGTGCCTGAGCCCAAACCTGCCTTACCCACCTCGGGGAAGGGGAAAACAAATGAAACCTTCCTGACTGGTCAGAAATGTGTAAATTGCTGACAAAATGACACATGTAATTAAGAGTGCTCCTGCCATTTTACCTTGTGGTTTACACCTACAGTGTTGAAAAAAGAGAGTGACTCCCACCTCGCTAATTACCATTATCACTGAAATGGTAGGGTTTGAGTCATTAGTTCCATGTGCATTTAATTAGAGGAAGGCTGAAATTGGATTTAACTTATTACTTTTTCATGGATCACTTTCTTGTCATCACTTCAAATTGGATTGCAGCCCCAGGTAACTAATTATGAGCGCCACAGGATCAAGAGTGAAAAAAAGGTAATTAGGAATAACACTGTTGGACCCTTGCTGGTAGTCCACTTGTGCTTGGGAAGAAATGAGAGCAGTATTTTGTAGTATTACAGATTAGGGAGTTAAAGGTATGTGCTGCTGCCAGGAATGATGGGAGACTGCCCCCTCCTATAGTGGTTTATATGATGTACAGCTGGGTTGAAGATGTTATAGCGACATGGGTCCACAATCAGCTCCTTAATACCGAGATTAAACTTGTAAAAGCAACAGATCGGTTGTAGGTATGAGGCATCTCAACAAACGGGCAGCCGGGGGTCTGTCCGTGTGTGACGACACCGGCGCTGCCGAGGCACCGCCGGAGCACCGGGCGGTGTAAGTACAGCGAGCCGGAATTGATAACAAATTAATGAACATATTAATGATCCAAAAAGATCATTCCTATCCGACAGGCAGCTATATCAATCAGGAGCACAACGGCGAGGTTGGTGATGTGTGTGTCAGGGATTGAGCTCGCGTCGCTGCCGTGATAAAATCAGGGAATCAGGATGGTGCTTCTCTTTTCTTTTTGTTTTGCGTTTTGTGGGCAAGGTTTGCTTGGTTGGTTTGTCCCTCTTTCTTCTTTTTTATTTTTTGATCTTGGAGATAGGATTGCCAAGTTCTGCTTTCTTCAGAAAATACTTTAAAACAAATTGTTTTATTTCCATGTGCAGAACAGAGTTCAGAACTGCACGTAATCAATTTTATTGACACAGTCTGGAAAAAAATGTTGATGAGAGTTCAAGGATGTGAAAAGATTGAAATTTCAAAGTACCCATCACTGAGTGTAGGAAAATTTCAGAAGTAGTTTCATTAAGCAAAGAAATCTATTGTGTGAGGATCTGTAAGGGGAAAATCTGCTCTAGCACAAGGAGGTTGTGGCAGCTGATTTTTACCTTGAGAAGAGGAAAAGTTTCCTAATTTCTCCTAGTAGTGAATCACAGTTCAAAGGGTAGCACAATTTCCTTAAGTTGTTTAAAGTGGCATTTAATGCTCTGTTAATGTAGGCAAATATTTGTGACTCAGTGTTGGGTAAGTGCTGCTTGCTCATTATTTCCTGATGCAAAGCAAAGGGTAGGAAATTCTGCGAACACCATGCAGAGATGCTAAAGAGACTTAAGAGTAACAAAATTCAGCTACGGAAATTAAGTCTTTCTCATTTACTTGACATTACAAAATAAATCTCAAGATTAAAAGGTATTACCTGTAATACAGAAAAAGAGAATCTCCTTTAATACATCTCAAATTGATTTACAATTTCTATACATAATATTCATCTGCGGTTGAAAAGGGGGCAATCTGAGGTCGAGTGATGTAGTGTTTCCATTTTTCCATATGAGTCTTACTGTGTGTGATAAAAGCAAACTCCTTTATTTTGTCAGTCTGCAGGAATTTCTGATGAAGTGCAGGGGTCACTTTTCTGTCAATCTGAGTAGGCAGCATTTTTGAACTACTGTTTCCACACACACACCCCCCCCAAACCGTGGCCCTGATCTGACACACTTGTGCACACACACACACACACACTTGGAGTGCTGCAATCTGCAACTTATTAGTGCAGTGCTGGAGCCTGTCCAGTGGTTAGAAAATTTCCTGAAGCCTGGAATAACAGCAGTGGATGCAAGTGCCATCGAACAGAAGTGACAATGAGGGGCAGTCCGGCCCGGCTGGCGCAACGCCCGGGATGGAAAACCAGCTGAGATAGTCAAACGCGGGAAGATTGACGCGGTGCATCTGGGAAATGCTCAAAAAGTTGGGTTCTTGAAAAAATTACCTTCTGTGATCGTAAGACATCATCTGTTTTCCTACAGAGATTGTTTATAACAGGGTTTTCAAGCACTTGTCAAATAACCAGGAGTGAAGGAAACAGGCTAAAAATCTCTTACCGTTCAGATGAGTCCTGGTGTAGCTGGAGAAAACAAACTCTCGTCACACAGATCCGCAGCTTCCCGAGGCAGAGGGAGCCTGGGAGCAGGAGAAAGGGAAATTATTAGTCAAAAGTGGCCTGGCAAACGTGGGCTGTGGGTTGGGGAAGATGGTACTTCAGGGTGATGGGTTCAGCAGTGGCATGGCGAGGTGAAGTCATACCTAGGAATTGTTTTGTGTGTTGCTTAGCTTTTGTTACTGAGCTGTGATATCATGGGCAAAATATTATAAACATAGCATGGCTATAGCTTGCTTGTGTAACAAAAGATCAGGAACTTTTATTAAGTTTGTTTTCCTTGTCATATTGTAAAAATTTATTATGTGTACTGTGTATATTAGAAACAGATTTGGGTAATTCTGTCGAAATGAAGTCATCCCAGCTATTTCCAGACTGTCTGTTTTTGGTTGTGAATAATTTTCATACATCAGATGGTTGTCATATTTAGTAGCTCTCTACATTCTAAATAGGACATATCCCATTGTGAACTTCGCTGGACTTCAGCCGCCTCTCGTTTTTAAGGTTGTGTGTTTGGTTGCAGGAGTGTTTTAAAGAGCTGCCCGTGGCAGGGCAGGCAGTGCTGCTGGAGGAGTCCCTCGCCTTCCTGCAGCAAAATAACAGGTTTTTCACAACTGCAGTAGTACTTGTGGCTTTCAGCAGCACGCGCTGGGAAGAGCCTGCCAGATACCTATTTCAGCTTGTCCCTTTGTGTTCACACTTTGCAACAAATACGTTAAAAAAACACTACAGGAAAAGTACCGTGTATCAAAAATCTCCGATAAAAGAATTCTCTCAGAGTACAGGCTGGTGCTTTCCCCCCCCTTTCAACAGAAGTGTGAAAGAAGCTAATGTTCAAATGTTTAATGTTTTAATTTAAATCGTACACACATCGACATAGCAGCTAAGTTACTGTGAGTTTTTAATTTATTTATTTTTTAATTCTCAAGGCAAAGTTTCTTTAGTGCTGCTGTTCCTCACGCACTGACCGAGAGGAGTTTGCACTTGGAGGAATCTTCAGTGATGATCACAGAACAGAGTTTTGCCCTGAAACTGTCAACTTTGCCAGAAATACTTGAGTTACTGCAATTTGTCTGAAAAGAAAGGAGAAAAAAAAAAGCAGGAGAGAAAGAGAGAAGGCATTTTAATCTGGCTTGCTGGAGTGGAGGAGAGCAGCTGTTTGCCTCATGTGTTTAAATCTCCAGAGCTAATATTGAAGTTTCAGGGCAACAAGTGCAACATAACAGAGTAAGTAGAAACTAAACCCAGGGAAACAATTGGAAATGCCGCTTGGATGTGGCTTTGGAGCTTGACAGTTTTACAGCTGTGTCGTCAGGTTGGCAAAATATTTCGTGGTGTGTGCAGAGAAAAGGCTGTTGTGTTGCTCAAATGTTTTTATTTGCCTGATAAGTGTAATCTGCCTTTTATAAATTACTAATCTATTTAAGGTGTAACATTAATGGCGCATTATCTAAGCCATCGAAAGCATGGAAAATTAAAGTAGACTGAAGGCACAAAAAAGAAATACTTTGTGTCGGGCTGAAGTTCGATGAAGCATGGAGAAGATGGAATAGATTATTAAATAAACTTTGAGAGGAGATGGAAAAAGCACCGAAATATCTCATTTTGAAAGGAATTAGTTTACTTGATTATATGCAACTGTATCACACTCAGGAAAGTATAAGACAAATGAAAGCAAAACAAAATTTAATTGAGCTATTATTTTGCAGACTTTGGCTCCGTTTCAGACAGCCTAATCAAATTGTGCTTTGCTCAAATAACTAATGTTAAATGCAGTCTACCAACAGATGTTTAAACAGAGACTAATTGGAAAATCTACATCCTGGGTTTAGCGTGTCTAGCTGAAAAAGTTTTGAAATTGCTTTGGAGCGAGGTGGGAAGATGATGGGAGGAGCTCAGGTAGCAGTGAGTGTCAGAGAACAGGACAAGGAGGCAGCAGTGCCCATGGTGGATCTAACATGGTGGATCACCAGTGCCACGTGGGTGCTGAACCTTGGTACCATTTGCCCCTCAGGAAGTTGTATTCCATCCCATTTTATCATGAGAGTCGTGTGCAGCTCCATAGCGTGTTCCATGTGCTGCTGCGTGGAGTGCGTAATGTGGTGGAGCACATGGATTGAGAGTGTTAAAAGCCGTACATGTAATTATCAAAGCTCGACACTTCCTTGCCAGTTTTGTCACTTTGGCATTTTTTAAGTGGTTACAGATTTCAGTTATTAACTCCTGTGGTATATCTCGATGCACAACACATACAAGGCATCTATGCAGCCATCCCTGGAAACATTCAGGACCAGGTCAGATGGGGCCTGGAGCAGCCTGGTCTAGTGGAAGGTGTCCTTGCCCATGGCATGGGGCTCAAAGTGAGATGAGCTTTAGGGTCACTTCCAGCCCAAACCGTTCTATCATGCCCAGGGAGGTGGTGGAGTTGCCATCCCTGGAGGTTTTTAAGGGAAGACTCGATGAGGAGCTCAGTGACATGGTCTAGTTGGTGGGGAGTTGGACTAGGTGATCCTGAGGGTCCCTTCCAACTCGGAATAACCTGTGAACCTGTGAATCATTCTGTGTTTGGTTTTGTGCATTTGGCTGCTCTTCAAGACTTTGGGCCAAGGAGTTACTCGTGCTTTGTGTCCGGGGCTTTGAGCGGGGTCAGTTGGTGTTGAGCAGGGCACAGTGTGTATTTCCATGTTTGCTGTGGAAAGTTTGTATCCTGAGGACTACTTTGTTTCCTAAGGAATGGTGTTTTGTACATTCAGACAACTTTGGAAGAAGGTGGGGGGGTTTTACCAGTACCATCATGAAAAAGGCAAAAATCAGATGCAGTTGTGAAAAACTGCCCATCTTTCATTGGGGGTGGGAAAAAACCCCACCAAACCCACAAATGAGTAGAATTGCTTTGACTAGTGCTTAATCGCTCAGATAAAACACCCAAAGCAAAGCTGTTGAGAGATGCCAACCACCAGCCTAGCCTGTCAGTTCATGGCCACAGTGCAGGTTTAGTCATTTTAATCCTGTTGATTTTTGCTTACAAGAACAGATGCATGAAGGCCTGATTGTTGATGATTGGTCACTGTTGTCGCTGGGCTCATTGTTAAGTTGATGAACCTTCCCTGTCCATCCTTTTGGGCCAAGGCCTGTCACTCTAAGCTGGGTTGTAACCCACACCTCCATCTCGTGTGACCTTCTTCAAGGAATGGTTACTCTGGGATAAGAATGAGATGCAACGTGATGAGTGACCTGTGAATTGTATTAGAGAGGCCCTTCTGGATCTTAGAAAGATTTGTCCAGTGTTGTCTCAGGGCACTGGCTCCTTACGTTAGTGTTGATGTTACATGGGCTTAGTAGCCAGTATGTAATGGGGAGTAGTCAGTCTGTAAGAAAAATAACAATGCACATATAAATATATATATATATTTCCAATTTTACCAGTTGGAACCCTAGAAATGGCAGATTATATTTTATGGCTTGTAAACATCAGGGCAGATATTTCAGGAGAAATGCAGACAGCTGTAATTTTGTGAATGTGCACAAATTACTTGGAAAACAAATATTCCTCTGCCTACACAGCTGTATTTGCAACCGTGGACTAGAATGCCTTTTGCATGATGCTCACGCCTGGTTCTATGGAATATAATAATGCCCAAATGAAGAAAATGTGATTTAAAAGTGAAGTCAGAATTAATACTTGCTGTGAAAACCTGTATTACTGGATGAGGTGTTGGCATGGGAGTGGATAAACCACTTGAGGAAAAATGAGAACTAACCGGGGTGTTTATTTGTGCTCAGATCAAGAGCTGAATGCTCAAACTTCCGTAGAAGAGATGAACGTGCCTGTGTTCAGCCAGAGATGCCTCATGCTGCCTGTGCTGTCCTGCAGGATAAACACCGAGCTGGATTTGGTGCTTAGAGAGTTCTGCAGGACTGCACCAGTGGGGAGAAGGGATGTGGGACAGGGGTGGGGGCTGCCCTGGCTTCACAGGGGCTCTGAGTCAGTGTCTTGCCTGGCCCTTTTCCTAGTTACCTGCACCCAGGTGGAGTAGCAGAACACAACAGAGCTGTCATTCACGTCGTTTATTTGCTTGCTGGCGGTTCCTTCTGTTTATGCTTTTCCTGTGTGATAAGGAGTTCCTGCAGGAAAGTATGAATAACAGGAGAGGAGGCAAGAAAATCCCCCGAAGTTAAAACAAGGCCAAGCAAGAAGGAGCAAACCATGAGCTGGCAAGAGCCAAAGGCCTGGCATTGATTTTACTTTTTACTTGGGTGTTTATTCAAAGGCTGTGGATACAGGTTAACTTCCTTGGCTCAATATTTATTGCTACGTTACTTGTCTTAAACTGGAACAATGAGCTCTTTGTTGATTGGGTTCAGAGATTGTCGCATTTTATTCTGTCTCCTGCATCCCTCTCTCTATGTGCAGGTTTTAATCAGTTTATTTTAATTTCAGATTTCTCACCCTCCATCGTGAATTGCTGCTGTGCCACCAGCAGCAGCACTTGAGGGACTATTGTTCATCTTTCCCAAGTGGTGGGAGCACACAGCAAAACCATTAGCTCTTGTGAAACTTGACCTTCCTTGATGATATCACACTCTGCAGATTCAGAGCAGGATAAACGTTTCAAAGGAGAGGGGAAATATCAGTCAGGTTATTTTTCATAAGAAAAGGTTGTAGAAATACTCTGCTCAAGAATTAAAAACTAAGAGGGGGGAAAAAAAGCCATAGTGGCACTAGTTGCCTTTCTGTTTGACAGCCATCAGAGATGTGTCTGGATCAATTAATAGGAAAAGGGAATATCTCCTTGCTGTTAACCGTGCTGACCCTCGAACAGACAGTGGAGCAGAAAATCAGTGCAGTCACAGTGCAGTGAATGATGACTGTACTGATTTTGCCCTAATTTAGCAATGGCAGTGGTTTCAGTGCTATTAAGAGTGGGCCCATCCTGGACAGTTTCTCAGGCTGCAGTGTTTGGAAAGTGCCCCCAAGGTATTGGGGATTTCTCTCTGGAATAGGAGCATTAACATCATGCAGGACATAGTTCAGATATTTTTAAATCCCGTTGTCAGCAACTGGCACCAGAGGGGAAGGTATGGTTACTGTATGCAGCACTGTTATTTTTTATTTAGAAAGTGTGTTTGAGTCCTTCACTCAGCTGTGTCTACCCAGAGGAAAAACAAACGAATTTCTTCTGGGAGAGCCCAGGACTGGACACACCAGAGTAGCAGGGCCAGCTGCAGAATTGTGGTGGTGGTTTGTTGCTAATTCTGCAGGAGCAACCAGAGGGGACCACCCTGTCTTAGGAAAAAAAAAGGGGGGGAGTTAGGGAGAAAGAAAAACAAAACTAATTTAGAAAACCACTTCAGTTTGTAACTTTGATTTTGTTAAAAAAATAGGAAAAGCAAAGAAATAAACAAAAAAAAAGCAGCAAACAGCCTTTCTCCTTGCCCAGGATCCTGTAGTTACTGGGGTAGTTTTTCCATTCCTACTTGCTTTTGCCTTGCACCTGTAGGAAGCCCGTTCTTTTGCTTCTGTGCTTCACCACCACTGTACTTTTATTTGAAAACATGAGGAAATTCAATTTCCCTACCCACCTCTTGAGTCAGGGTAGTTACAGCGATAGAAGAGTTGAAAATGGCTCGTGTGTGAACAGTTTAGGATGGAGCCGTTCGTTCGGGGCCATGCTGAGGTGCAGGAGAGGGAAGATAATTGTAAATGTTCTTGTGGGGATCTGATTGACAGCTTATTGTCTGCAGGCAGTGAGTAAAGAATAGGAAATGAGTTAAGTGTAGGGGATCTGGCAGGCTGCAGGCTCTGCTGATGGCGGCTGCTGCACACAGCCAAGCACCCAGGGCTCCCAAACCCACAGCTCCCCTCTTTCCAGGGCACCCCCAGAGGGATGCCCCACTGTCAGTTCCAAACATGTGTGAGGTGAGGCTGTGTCTCATGTCTGCAGCTGATCCATCTGGGGTGCCTGGAGTGGTCTCAGCCCCTTTATTGGGGTGACCCTGGTTGGTGTGTTTGTGACCTGTTCATGTCCCCAACAGGGACATCCTGCAGGACACACAGAACAAGAAAAGGAGATGTCTTCTCCCTAGCTCCATGAATTTCTAAACACGAGGTCTCTTTGGTAGTTTTTACAGTATCATAATGTATGGGGCCACTTACACGTGTTTTAAAGTTTCCATTATCCCACTTTTTCCCCTGGAGTGATGCATGCCCTCAGCTCTGGCTGCCCATGAGAAGCCCCCAATGAGCACTTAAATGTTACAGAACTGCACATGCTAAAGATAGAAATACCAAAACAAAATAGTCCATCCTCGAAATCTCACTGTCTGTATTTTTTTAATCTCCTTGCCTGTGTGCTTAAAAAAAAGAAAAAAAAAATCCCAGCTTCACATTGTTAGTGTAGGCTTCTGAGCCAGATTGTACTACAGAGCACACTGATGTGTCTTCCCCTGAGGTATGGAAAGATCTATGTGTGCTAAGCAGGTGTTTTCGTTTGTTTAATTGGAGCTGAGTTTAGCACAATATTACAGATAAATGAATTACACATGTTCAGTAATTCATAGAAAGTGAGCGTTGTTTTGCTTAGACACTTGTCTTCGCATCCAGGTTCGCAGAGCTAGTGAGCTGGCAAACCAGCACTGAGGTCTTTTGAAGACAAAAAACTCTTGTGTGTATGAGCAGAGCCTGACTTCTGGTCGCTAAACCAGCAATAGCTACTTCACCTTTGTTTAAATCGTAGCATTTTAAATTTAAATAGTATCCTGTTTTGACAAACTAGAAAACCACAGGTCTGAAAAAGAAGCGCACATGGCCTGTGTCAATAGTTGGTGGCATCTCAGGGCAGGAAGCTTTGGTGTGACACGTGCTGGTCGTGACGACACCAGGGATGGAGAGACTCAGGAACCACCCAGAGGGCTCCAGGACTTCTCTCGTGTCCTGTGTCCAGATCAGTGACATGCACTGCTCTTGGCACTGTGGTGACTGGTTTGCTTCTACCCGTGTTTTTTTATTTATTATTCTTTTTTCCACCTCTTTTTTACTGGGCTTACCGGGCTCAAGCTGCTGCATCACTTTGCAGTGGCACTGCAAGGCATTTAATGCTCCTAGCCCCTCGTCACTCATCTCTGAGCAGTGGGACAGGACCCCTGGATCCCAGGGAAGCATCCCCACCAGGAGCAGCATGGGGGATGTGGCTGGCCCTGCTCTCTCAGGGGAGGAGCTCAGAGGTGCTGCCTTTCAAAGGACAAGTCACTTCTTACAGCTTCCCTGCTGGTTTTGAGTAGTCCCAGCCCTTGGCCGGCTTCCAAATGGATAATTCAACTTACCTGAATTTCCTCTGCAGATTCAATTGTAAACTCTTTTCTCGCTCTCCCCTGCCAGTGCTGTGTGTGACTGTGCTGTGCAGTGTTAAACAACTGTCACGTGCAGCTCCACAGCCCCTGGAGTTTGAGGCATGTCAAGTGAAAGGTTGTTTCAGAACTTGTGCTGAACTTCAAGGTAAGCATTGTTTGTGCCTTTTCAGTTTGTGCAGTACTTTGGAACAAACTGTTGGATTAAGGGAGTGTGGTGGTAGCTGTGAAGGCTGGTTGTAAGAAGTGACTTACTCAGGGACATCCTCTTTCATGGACATCCTCACCATCCAGTCTTTTAATACGTAATTGAAATGAAGGCTGTTTAGCTGAATTCCTCAGTCATCTAGGAATCTGTTCATGCATCGCCTGTAGAGTTGCTCTGTATATTCCTTCCCTCCCTGATGTAATGGCTTCTCAGCAGCCTCCTGCCAGATCACTGCTCTCCATGGGTCTTGTGTGGCAGGAGTTCTGCTGATAGAAAAACCAGCAGCCCTTGCCCACAGAAGTACCTGTACTGATCTATGCCTAGCAAAACCTGCTCCTAGGACAGGTCCAGGCAGGGCTCAGTGCAGCAGCGTGGCTTTCTAGAGGAAGCCAAAGGCGCATGGGGAAGTGGTGTGTGATCTGGGGAAGTGCTTCTGCATCCTCTGGGTTAAATGGAACCACCGCAGTAAATCACGGTTGAAAGTGAGTTGGAAGCTTTTAAAACTGTTACTTGTTTGAGGCTTTTCCTGCTGCACGTGTTGGTATGGGATTGTTCTGCAGGAGGCTCCTGGGAATTAATGTGTGTCCAAAGCCAGCAGCAATCTCTGAAGGTTTGTGCCGGTATAATCTATAAACTTTTAATTCTATATAGAGCTGAATAAATAGCTTGAAATCTCTTTAAACTCCTTGTTCATGAATGTATATTAAAAAGTGCCCATCCCATGTGCACACACGCACACACACCCTCTTCCTTCCTTCCTTCCTTGTTTTACACCCACTTCCAGCAAAGCTTTGGCTCGTGGCATCCGTCCTTGTGCCGGCAGCTGTGGCCAGAACTCCCCGTGGGGGTGGCCCTGCCGGGGGCTTGGCTGAACACTGAGCCCCCCCCAGTGTGTGGCTGGTGTCAGAGGACAGTGCAGGAGCTGTTGACTGTGCCTGGGTTTTCCACTTGACGTGCAGCCCTTTTGGGAGGCTGATTCTGCAGCTTCAAACACTTTAATGAGATGCAAATTGTTTGTGATGCTGCCTTACTAAATGTATTGTAATTTTAAAATCATTTGCTTGTTAATTGTATTTAAATAGCTGCCACTTAGACAAGCAGAAAGTTTCCAGAAAGATAAATTGCCTTTTTTTTTTTCCTTTTTACTGTGTTTGAGAACAGTCCTGATGACTTTTCACGGCTGCTTTGGTACAGCACATTCCAAATGGCAGCGTGCCCTGGCCTCACTCGCCTCTTGGTCCTCACCCTTTCCTCCAAAGAAATACTCAGTCTCCTACCCACCTCCTACAAAATCACAGTCCCCTCAGAAGGTGACACAGTGGAGTGGCTGGGGAGGGTCAGAGGGAGGATCACTTCTTTGCCCCTCTGTGCAGGCAAGTTGGATCAAACCAGGGCAGATTTTAGGGTGTTTGGTGTGGATGCTGCTACCTCTGTCCATACAGGATTTGAAAGGATTCTGAAGGTTTGGGGGAGATAAGGGAGTTTTTCGGCCCTTTGAAATTCCCAACCCATTTCTGTGTCAATGGCTGACTGCCAGGTGGCTGATGCAAGGTCACCCGTCCTCAGCACCTTCAAGTCTCTGTCTTCTGCATGTTGAAATAAATGGCAAAGTTTCTCTTGGCTTTGGCTGAGCAAAATGAGGTCCCTACTGACCTCAGTTCAGCTTGGTTTCGAGCTGATTTTGATCCTACATCGTTGCTAGCTTTGGCGTGGAGCAAGCTACACTGTATCATTTGTATTTTATTTGTATTTGAAATACCGTCCTGGAAAATGAAAAATAATATTTCCATATCAGTTGGTTCTTCTTGCGTTGGCTGGAGGACCCCACCCTGCCCGTTGCTCCTGAATCTTGTTTTCCAGCTCCTCGGTGCTCAGCGCCGGACCCTCATTTCGATTCTGCCTCGTTTTCCCAGTGATGTCTCATGCTCCCTTTGTTTTCTGTTTGCATCTTTGTTGTGCGGCAGGATCAGTAATAATAGTTAATAATTAGCAGCTCAATAGCACTCTTCACCTTCAAAGCAATTTCAGGCATTAAATCACTCAGCTCTGCTGGCACTGTTACAATATTGACTTGTTACTTCACCAGTGTCACTGAGGCAGCAAAAGCTGCATTTTTATGGAGGCCAAAATGGGGTCATTTTTTTTTTTTTAAGAGTACAAAATTGGCAAAAAATAAAATTTTCTCCTAGGCTGACACTTTGTTTGCCAAATTTCAGCGTAGAGCCAATTTTTAAAGCTGAGTAATAAACACCTGAAAAGTTCTGGTTTATAATGGCAGTGCTGAGAAGCCATTAACTGAATGGCTCCGCTATAACACATGAAAACCCTTAAACTGTCAAAAAACCTGTAGAAGCTGGTGGATGGAGGCTTAGCAAATGCCAGCTTTGCCTTGAGCTGGGAGCTGAGAGATGCAAAGGGAAGCTGTGGAGGCTGGCAGCAGCATGGCTCATTAGATGTGGCCCTTCTCCCTTATGGGGAAATGCTCCTTTCCCAGGTGTGTCACTGTCCTGTCCCAGGTGAGATCTCTCCAGGTCTCTCAGGCCATAGGGAAAAAGAAGGTGAGGAGGAGCAATGGAGATGGAGCTCCAGGGGAGCAGAGGGCAGGATTTGGCACAACAGGGAAAGCCTGGACCAAAGGAGGAACTGAGGGATGTGAGGTGGCAGAGAGGATTTGGGAGAGATGAAGGGCAGGGAGCCTGGGCAGCAGCAAGTGCAGCTCTGGGGGGCACTGCAGGGAGGTGTGAGCAGCAAAGGTGGCACAAAGCCCTGCTTGGCTTGTTCTCGCCTAGGACGTGTTCCTGCACAGATTTTCCTGGAAGCAAGGGCAGCTCCACTTCCTTCTGCCTGTGACCTACAACTTGCTGGCACATGTGGATGCAACTGCTGCATCCCAGACGAGCACCGTGCGTGCAGATGGCCGGGATCAAGGTATCAAAAGCCACCTCCCCAAGGCAGCACACAGCCCGTGGCCAGCTCAGCCCCTCTGCCCTTCCCAGCACAGGGGGGAAGCTGAGCTGTGAGAGCAGTGTAGTAAAACAGCAAATTGACCAGTAAAAGAAATCAGTAAATGAAGGGAACAGCTATTAATATGCCAAGCCAAGATGTGTAATTATACCCTAGGACTTTTCCAAACTAATACATGTTAAAGGTGTAAACCTATTAAAGGAGAGATTTTTCTGTACAGGGAACTTATGTAGATAGAAGGATTTACACTGTATTTTATTCTTGTATTATAAGGTATAAGGAACATTTGAGTAAATCCAGTCATTCCTATTATTACAATATCATACGTTTTTCATGCCATTTTACGCGGTTCTTCAAAAACTTTGGCAGTAATTCTCTTTATATTGTTAGGAATTTTCTTTTTAAAACAGAATTCTTTTTCTCAAATAGTTAATTAGATTTTGAACTTCAAATACAGTACTTATTTTTTTTCCTCCCAAGAATAGGGGTGTTAGATCCATTGTGCTGGCCAAATTACAGTTTGGATAGTTACATTCTCTCTGCTTAATCACCCTGCAGTTTCATTGGAGTGAAGGATTTGGTGCCTCAGGTGTCCTGAATTCCTTCCAGGGGAAGTTACTGTCACCATCCACCCAGAAGAGGCTGCATTTAACAGCAGAGAATTGTTGTCTCCCTCCAGAGATGAATTTTTGTAGCATTCCTCTGTTGTTACACTTGACAGCAGTTTTTGCTTTTCCAATCCCGAATCTTTCGGCACATCCGAGGGATTTCTCTTGCTATAAGAAGGCAAATTTGTTTTAGGGGACCCCAGACAAATTCCTTTGTTTGCTTGTTTACCTTTTGCCATGATAGGTGCAGCAAAGAAGCAAATCCTGGCTGTGCCACACTGTGTCCCCTCCCGGCTTAGAGACCTGCTGCCTCCGAGCATCATCTCTTTTCTTGTGGCTTGAGGGGACAAAAGGATTGGGATGAGCAGCACCTGGATTTGGATAGGAAATGTCAGTGGGTCATAACCCTTGCACGCAGTCAGGAGCTGCCTTTGCCTGAGGAAGGGAAGCAGGAGTTTGTCTTGGAGTTCAGTTTGGGCCCCGTTTATTTGGGAAGAAGTGATGGATCGTGGCGTTGCGCTGTGAAGGGCCGGAGTGGAAGTACAAAGGAAAAGCCCAGAGCACACAGCGAGCTCTGCTTAGTGATGCACAAAGGACTCTGAGCTGGTCGGATGACCCCAAGGGATCTGAAAGCAAAGTCCTGTGGTTGGGGTGTTTGCTTAGCCAGCATGGCTGGCTGTTTTCTTGTCCATGTGAAACCAGATGTGCACCATCAAAATGACTGACGTGGCCAAAGGCCAGGGAATGGCTGTGCCAAGGCTGGGTCTTCTGCCCTGCAGTGCTGTTGTGCCAAAACAACACCGGCTCCTCCTCCTCTCCCATTTAGGGGGCTCCTCTGTGTGCTCCTGCCCTGCACTAAGTTGCCTTAGCTTTAGGACTGTTTTTCAGCTTTGCCAATTGCCCCGTTCTGCTGATCATAGGTATTTTGGAGGTGCATTTGCTCATGGTGCTTGTGTTAGCAGGAGCAGATTTCAAAATGTGTCCCAGTGTAGCATCAGCAGCGTCACATCTTTTCTTTGTGTTCCTGTCTAACCATGAGGGCTGTTGCTTAAACTCCTCTTTAGGAAACAATTCAAGTTGTTTTGTTGCATGTGCAAAGTAAAGCGTTTTCCTCTTTAAAGACGAGAAAAAGCTCTTCCCATGGCTGCCTTCTTAAAAAAAAAATTAAAAATAGCTTTTGCATATTGGATGAAAACTTGGAACTATGAGCCAGCTAAATAAACTGTATCGTGAAACCTTGGGGACCACTGAAATGGGAACAGTGGCCCATTACTGCTAAGAAGGTGTTTTATTGAAAACACACTGATGTCTGTTCCCAACAGAGTGAGTGAAAAACTGCAGTGCCCAGCAGTGATACAGGGTGTTCTCACGGGTGAAGCAGAATATAGAGCTCAGCACTCCTGGGGACTGCGAGCACAGTGGTCTGATAGGTGTTTTTACGTAAAGGGGCCCATGGCTAATCTGTTTTATTTTAATTTACATCTCTGTCAGTGCATGTGTGTGCGTAGGCGTGTGTGTATGTAGGTTGTTGTGGAAGCGGGCCTGGTTTGTTAAAGGGGATCCTTTGTGGTGAGGTGAAGCATTAAGTCTCCTGATGACAGGGGCAGATTACCAGGAGAGGGCAGTGCTTCCAGCCCCGCATTCCTCACCAGCTGTCCCCAAACTGGGGCCACCCACCCCAAAATGCCCAGCCGGGGACCCTGGGGCACCCGCCTGCCTGCACTGCTGCAGTGGGCAGGAGAGGATCTGGGGTGGCCAGGAGTTCACTGGTTAATACTTAACAGGCAAAAATGTGTTTGATTGACATTTGTTTTGTTGATGTTTCATTCTGTGGTTTTTTTTCTTACCATGGCAACTTTAACATCACGACAAAACACCTACTTTTCCTCTCGGAGCCATCGCTGTTGTCATGCCCAGTGGGTTATTTTGGTAGACAGGGCTTGTTCTTTTCAAGTGGAGGTGTTGCCATCTCCTACCAGATACCACCTCCAGTCTTCCCTGGCCTAAGAAGGTTTTTCTCTCTGTGAGCACCGTGTTTCAACCCATGGCAAAAAAAAAAAAAAATAAAAATGGAGTTTTAGTGGAAACTGCAGCATTTCCTCTACTGTACGTGACATAAATGCCATCTCACATAATTAAGGAAAGTAACTGAGAACAGTTAGTGGTGATTACCTCTCAATATATTGTGTACTTTGGGGCAGAAAAATAAATTATGAATAATGCCCCAGCATACTTGGAACAATTTGCACACTGTGCTGTGAGTGATGCAGACCTGCTGGTAGAAGAGTGTGCTAATAAATTTTACTTTGTGGCGGAAACAAGAGATTACAGTTTATTAGGAAAGGAGATGGCAATTTATTAAGATCAATCAAATATGAATGCAGAGCAAAAACGTTGCCATTTTTATTTATTTATTTATTTCTCTACAAGCGTGGGGGGGGGGCAATTACATAAAATTTGTTGTTTACCTGTGATGTTTGATTCATTATTAATATTTTTATGTTTAGGAGGAACCATAATTTTGCTGAAATGTCTTCCATAACTCCTGCACAATCATATTCATAACTCACCTGAATGTTGACACATCCTGCTGTGTATATATAAATTAACTAGTAACACTGGCATTATAAAATGATGCATTAAATGAAGATGTGAATGGTAATTTAAAGCGTGCCATGGAGTGAAATTTAAACCATTGTGCAATACTGAGGGGATTTAAAGAGCCTTCTTCATGCAGAATTTGCAGGGGCAGTAACGAAAATGACAGTTTCACATCAAAAGAAGAGCAACAGGGACACAAGAATTACTGAAATGTTAATTGCTTTGGTGTTCTGTTTTGTTAGACACCATCAGCCTAAAAACCCCTTTTCTGCCTGAAGATATTTTACCATGAGGGCATTAGCTGAGATTATTATAAAAGACCAAAAGTAAATGTTTACTTTGTCCTTTTTCTCAGCACTTTGTGGGTAATAAGTTTCACTGTTTCCTGTTTAGTCAGTTGTTTTCCCCATTTGTTTTCGTAGGTCTTTCAAACAGCAACAAGGGAAAATGAAGCATTCTCAAAACAGGAAAATATGATTTAACCCCACAAAAATGGGCCTGGGGATCTAGGAGTGGGAATAGTATCCGAGACAGCTTTTTCCCTGAGAACTGCAAACAGCAGCTGCTCTTAAAGCAGCCCATAGCTCTGTCCACTGTGCCAAGCAGTGGCATTTGGCACTCGCCTTTGCCAGGCTTGGCACTGGCACTGGAGGGGTGAGAGGGAGACTCCTCTGTGCCACAGGAGCACTGGCACAAGAGTTCACCTGAATTACTCCCAAATTTGTACTTGGGGAACAGGGTGAAGGATTTGACCCACCACCAGTTGCCAGAGAGCAAAGTGGGACCTATTTGGCCCCGCCTGCCCAAGGGAACATGGCGAGGACAAGAGCAGATGTATTGCTGTCTTAGGGAGAAGTTGCCACATACTGAGACTAAAAATTTCCAAATTTGGGGCAGGTTAACTCTGGTTACAGGAGGTTGCACTTCATGGATGGCTTGTCTTTTCTTTCTTTCTCTCCTTCCCTGCAGGCAGCTGAGGCTCTTCTGTAGGAAAGTCCATGGTCTCTGCATGGATAGGTACCTGCAGAAGTCTGTGAATAAAGTGTACATGTAAAATAATGGCATAACAAAACCTTTTATCCCACTGTATTCATCGTAATTCATAAGCTGTTCCTCTCCCTTGGACCTTAGTGTCCAGTGATTATTTTCTTTCACCTAGGAGTTGATATGACTGCTTAATATGGGTCAGATCCCATGGGAACATGGTGCCAAACAGCTTGCCACTCTCTTTCCCAGTTACTTTTAATATTTTACTTCATGTGTTCTGTTTTGAGCATCTCTGTCTGATGGTCTCTGTCTGTGATGACTCTCTTGAATGGAATTGAAGTGGGAGTTTATGGATTTTCTTGGTCTTTTAAAATATTTTGCTGGCTTAGAAATGCATTCTATTTCATGATGACCTTACTTAACAAGTGCTACCATCTCTGTTACTAAGGCTGAAGTTTTTAGCCCTTAGCAGATGTTGGCGGAGCTTGCAGGTATGAAGCTTTTATATGAAAGGATATAAAACGCTTTAAAAATACAGCTTGCAGGTTCTGTGGCCAGCACTCAGTGCTTAGACAGCACCTTGCATTTTTCAAAGTGTTTTGCAAATGTTGGTGTACGGAAGGTCCTGAAATGAGTCGTATTATCCCCGTTTTGCAAATGAGGAGGCAGAGAGGTTGAGGCCCTTGGCTGCCTTGAAATGGCACAGGCCACTCCAGAGCCAGGCCAGAAACATTGCAGACTGAGCTCTCAGAAAGAGAAGTCCTCAGTGTCAGAGAAAATAAGAATTGATGATGTGAGAATGGGATTGAGGGTTGTGTGTGGGTGAGAAGTTTGTGCTGAGAAGGACAAGATGGATCAAAAGATTGCCAAACTGTGGTCTGTAAAGCATCTTCTGGTGGTCCTGCAGAGACTTCCTGGGCATGCAGCCCCCTCCTCATTTTGGCTGCAGAGTCGGTCAGCTTAGTTAATCCACAGAGTTGTTCCTCCTGCTGCTCCCTTGCTGTCAGTGTGGTTGGAGATGCTGCCACAGCGATGCTCTCAGAAATGCAGCAGGAGGAGGAGGAGGTGGTGGTCTGCAAGAGAAACTGTTGAAAAGTTTAAGCCTTTTATTCTGTAGGATATTCTGTATTGCGTAGGATAGTATTTCCCAAAGCAATCCAAGTTCCTCGAGATTACTTTGAAGTCCAGGACAGGAAGGTGATAATTATTACTAGCTCATCGCATGGGTTGGTGGTTTCTGTTATTGCTGAGTGCCCATCGTGTTGGGGGGTGTGTGTACATACGTGCTTGACTTTCTGTACATATAACACGTATAAATACCAGCTGTTCCCATGCCCTGTCTGTGCTGACCTGCTCGGGGCGCCTGTGCCGCTTTAAGAGGCAGGCGCTTTCTGATTCATGTAGGCTGCTTCTGGCAGATTTAGGGTCTTGCAAAAGATGCCCTTAGTCCCTTATTAAATATTCATAAGAGGGTGGGGTCATATTTTTGTGACCTGAAAAAAATCCCGATAATAAATTTGTTATCTGACACGAAAACACTTTAGGGTGGAAAAAAACCCGTATCACGTCCCATTTAACATCAGATCACAAGTTGTCAATAAATTGGGTCCTTTGTCTTTGCTTCTTGTGAGGTTTTTCACCAGCATCACTAATGGGGCTATTGTCTGACAGCCCCGACTCCTGAAATAACGGGAGGTTCTGCTGGGAACAGCGTAGGGCAGCTTCCGTCTGCTCCAGGATTTGAACATAAAGTAACTGAGGAGTTAACTCTCTGCATCAATTTTGTCTTCAGAAACTATGTGAAAATATTAAAAAAAAAAGTATATGTGGCGGAAATAGTGGGAGAGATGTTACAAATGTTGCTGCCTGAGATGGAGTTGGACTCGATGATCCTTGTGGGATCCAACTCAGGATGGATAGGAACTTTTTGGGAAAGGTGAAATAGGGTACTAGTAAGAGCACATGGACAGATTCGAGTTCGGGTGCTGAAGTCCAGACAAGGTTTTCTTGGAGCTTGCCCATGCGGTTTGTGCATCTCGCTCTGGGTGAGGTGACACTGCGCACCCCATGCTAAGAGAGGTGCCCCAGACCCAAAGACAGCGGATTTGGGTGCCGTGCACTGCAGGGCTCGGCTGCCCCAGAGCGATGCTGTCGCGGATGTCCCTGTCCGGGCTGGCAGGGGACCCTTGGCCATCGCTGGTCCCCCGGGCTTGGCCAAGGGAGGAGGAGGAGGAGGATGATGCTCCCCTCGGCAGGGCTGAGCGAACGGCCTGCAAACTCCCGTCAGAGCTCCCTGTGGTCGTCTTTTTATTTCCCTTCCCGTTATTTTCTGACACTGAAAATCCCGAAGGGAGCCGTCGGGAAGGCGTGCGGGCAGGACGGCATCCCGAGCGAGCGCGCCGTTCCCGCGGGAGAAGCGCGATAAAAGTTGCGGGGCGGGGCGGCAGGTTGGCTCCGGCGGGGCCCGGGGGGTGTCCGNTTCGGCAGGAGAGCGAGAAAAACGGGGAAAAGTGCGCGGAGCCGGATAAGAACACACTGTCAGGTTTAAATGTCAGGAAGCGGGATCGCTGGATGGATTCGCCGGTCAATTTACCGGGGGGAAATTAAGTGAGCGAGCTTTGTTTTTGACACTGACTGGTGCCGTGAGCCCCGGCGGGGTGGATGTAGCGGGATGTCGGTGAGCCGGCGATGCGGGGCGAGCGAGCTGAATTTTGGAGGGGGGTGGTGGTGGGGAGGAGGGAACCCTTAGGAAGTGGGTGGTAAGTTTAGAGCAAAGTGCATATAGACTCTTCCTCTCTGGAATTAACCCCTTCAAAGCCAGCTCGTCTCCAGGAACACCGGGGGCTCTGGCTGCTCCTTGTGCCGGTGGTGGCTGGGAACAGCCCCCGGTACCGCGGCGCTCCCGGCTCGGTGCGTGTGCCGCCGACCGACACGCTGCCCTTTCGTACTTTTAAATAATAACAAGTTTGGTGGCAGGAAGCGTGAATCATTCGGGGCGACCGAGATCTGTTTATGAAAACCAAACGGTCGGATTTATTCTAGGAGTGAGCGTTGAGTTGTGAATTACAATAAACTGCTAAAGTTTATTTCTAATGAAAAGTGACTTAGGCGGGCTAGTTGGCGTTTTTGTAAATAAACCGGAATGTTAAAATCTTGGTTTTTATTTGAATCCCAGCTGATTTTCATGGCTGATGCTCCCGGGCCCGATCCTGGAGTGACTTGTGCACGTGCAGTAGCTGTAATAGGAGAGGAGGGTCTCTCCCTTTCTTTCTCCCTGGACCTATGAGCACCCCGCCTGCTAAATTGGTATTTGCCAGACCAAGCTCCTAACCAGGTTTAACATGCAGAGCTCTCAGGCATCTTGCACGTGTTTACACCAAGTTGAAAAGCGTTTCTGTTCGCTTCTAGCACTTCTAAAAGTCACAGCTGCAATACGTGTGTTTATGCCTGTACATCATTAGTGTGCTTCTGCCTGGTTAAAAAATGGCTTTTGTTGTTTGTATATTTATTGCAGTAGCGGTGTAGGAAGTCTCTAAAAGCAGGCACTCTCCTCTGCCCACAGCCAGCAGAAAATCTGCTGTCAGAGGGGCTTTCAGTGATCTCCTGTGGCTGCGTCCGAAAAATTTCATTGATAATGCTGCAGAGATGAAACCCGAGTCCTTCCTAAACAGAGTAGCTGCCTTGGCCTAGACTGTGATAGAGCTGAACTGCAAACTGATTGGCCTGACACTTTATAATCAAAGTTGATTTATTGTTCATTAGTAGTGCATTAGCCCTTTCAGGCAAGACAGTTATTTGTGTAGTGGCCTGTCAAACAAAAGACCGCTAGCACCTGTCATTTCTAAACCATGAGATAAGCAAGCAGATACTAAGATAATGCAAATAGGAATACACTGGAATGAGGTAAAGATCTAGCAGTTTCTCTGTAAGAAATACTGTTTTATTTGATGTGCTCATGTTTAGCACATAGAGGAACTGGATTACAGAGTGAAGGGGTTCCCCTGCACCAGGACCGTCAGGAGGAGAAGGCACTGGGAATGGGTTGCGCGTCTGTGGCGTGTGGTTTCAGAGGACCTCGGAGGTGAGGAGGCAGCTGGGGCAGATAGTGAATTGGGAAAAGCCAGTTGCTGATGCAGAAGGAAGATGTGAATGCTGTTTTGTAGCCTTAATTTAATTTTGTTTGATTTTGGTTTCAGTGCGAGAGCAAGATTGAGGCACTTCTTGCATTTTTCTCCCTGACTCCTTCCTGCTCTTCCCAATGGACAGATGTCATGAAAGGGTGCTCTTACTGGCAGGGGTTAATTATATGAAAACTTGATGACATCACGGCAGAGCTGTGAGAATGTCAAAATACATCTGCTGCCATATTCAGACATATTGCTCTCCCTCCTCTCCCCCTGTATCAGCTCCCCTCCCCTCTCAAAAGGGAATGATCTCATGACATAAAACAGAAAACAACACAAGTGTCAAAAGAAAACAAAATCAGTGAACTTTTGTCTGCCACCATAGAAACGAGGATTAACTTATGTTATTCCAGAGCATGGAATGGAGACTATCTGCATGAGGATATATAGTGTATTGTCTTCTGTGAATTTTCATTTGACAGGGATTTTGGAGGCTGTGATCTTAATTAAATCTCAACTGACTCAAATAATGCATCTAAAGGCATGCAGTGTTGCGTAACCTTGCTGAGTTGGTAAACCATAAATCATCAGAAAGCTTATGATAGGAAGGGCTGCTTTGTAATTTTTTTTGTTTGCTACAGTTGGTTTGGGGGTTTTTGGTTTGTTTTTTTTTTTACCTTGTTTAACATACACTTTGCTGTACCATACCATTGTGCCCTCCCTTTTCTAAGCAGTGTTATTTTTTGCTTTAAAAAGAAAACAAAACCTCTGAGACATGCTCTGACCAGTCACTCAGGCGCACTAAAGAGAAATCATAAATATAATGGGATTGACAGGGAAGAAATGAAATCCCTGCGCTGGCTTTGCGGGGATCTCGCTGCTCGGAGGAAGGTGCGGGTGCCTCACGTTCTTGGTCAGCTGGATGTGCCCTCCACGGTTTTAGGAGTGTAACTCTTAACCCCACGCTGAAATTTCTGCTGGGGCGTGAACAGTGATCAGACACCACGGTGGAGTCGTAAGGTGTCGCCCCTGGGTTGTGATGGGTCACAGATGGATGATTGCACTAATGGACGGTGGGCTCTGATGTCTGCGCAAGTTGAGTTGATTTTTAATTGTGTGCCAGAAGGAAAAGGGCTGCAACAGTTGTGTGGAGAAGGTTAGAGGGGATTTTTAGGTGTTGAAAGCAAGGCAGGGCAGGCAGAGAGATTTCTTCCGCACCATTTTAACCTGACAGTGCTCAAGCGCTGGTGTAATGCTTGAAGTTGTTTTTAAAATCCTAACGCTGAACAAGTGACTGTTTCAGTGTAAAATGCTTTGGTTTCTCTGTGTGTGATTACATGCCCTGGACAGCTGAAGAAAGGTAAGGGGAGCAATATTTTTGCATTCAGAAGTTAAAGGAGTTCCAAAGCTCCTGTGCTTTCTCGGTTGCTTCAGAGCTGCTGAAGACAAACCTGGGCTGGGAGGGCACAGCACTTGGATTTACTTTCTGAAAAGGTTTTCTAGGAGCAGGATAACCTGCTGGTGTTGATTTTCTCCCCTCTTTGCTGGGGGAAAAGCGGTAGGAGGGGTAGTTTTATCAACACCTGCAAAACTAGATTGTGGGAAAGTCCTGACACCATAAGCTAAATTTGTTATTGTTTGGTGAAAGGCTTGGCTGGTTTTAAGCAGTTTGTTTGTTTTATTGAAAGCAGAACTGCATTACTGGAAACTGCTGTAGTTCACTTAAAATGTCCTGTACTGTTTTGTTTTTGTAAGGTGCTTACTTGTTCAGCTTCACTTTCCAGTTATAAGGAAAGGGGAAAAAATCCACCGTGCGCTCATCTGCAAATTAAAGTGACAGTGTAGAGACTGGGAGAGAAGCAGAACTGGGAAATATCTCTTCCCCAGCCTTTCTTTTTCATCCTTTTTTCTCCCCCCCCTTTAACCTTTCCAGCACAGTTTCTTGTGCTAGCAGGAGGAACTGTAGTTTGCACTGAAGTTGAATGAATGTTAGAAAGCTAAGACTGAATATGGAACAAATAGGTGGAATTGCTAATTGTTCTGTGCACTAGCTTTGGACAGATTTGCCTTCATTGATTAGGTAAGATGCTCTGAATTTGGGAGGGACAACGCCCCCTCCTCCCCAAAATGACAGCGGGTTTTAATTTTTAAGCTTTATCTTGCCCTTAAATCTGAAACATCATTGTTCAAATAACTGAGAACAAGGTAAACCAACAACATCAAAAAGGTCGGCTTCTGTGATTTCTCAAGGGCTTGTTATTTTGTACTTTCCAATTCTATTTGATGTCTTGACAAAACAAGATGACACAAGGGAGAATACATTAAATTTTGATTTTCATCTAACCTGTTACAGTAGTGGCAGCTTAATTTCTTTTACTTTTTACCGAAGACGGCTTTTTCCACAATTACTCTAATTGCCACACCACTTCATGAGAAGATTTCTTTACGGATTTCCCATTTGCCTTGATTTTGTGAGGCATTTTTTTTTGAACGTGCTTTGACCTTTAACACGGCGAGCTGGCTGGTTGGAGTGTGTCTTCATTAGAAGTAAATCAGTGAATGGCAAAATTGTCAAAGAAGCAACTGATGTTTTCTCATTAGAATCTAATTTGCGCCGTTGTGCTTGGCTGTGATGTTCAGCTGTAGGTGTCTGCCATAGGTGTGAAAACCTGCACATTTTTAAGCAAATAAAGTTTACAACTGTTACAAAGGTGACACTTGGAACCAGAGTGGCAAGGCAGAGCTCTGGTTTGTGTGGGAAATAAGCAGCATGATTTAACCAGGTGATTTTTTTTTTTTTGATTTTTTTTTTTTTTAAGAATCACTTATTTTTTTTCATCTGGCCACCACAATGTACGTCATCTCCAATGCCCCGAGTCTGAAGAGCAGGCAGCTGTGGATTTGGTTCTTGCAGGAGAAAATAGCCAGGGATGGAGAGAGGACTCATCCTTCCTAGAAATCTGCCGGGAGCTGCTGTTCTTCAAAATCTGCCATAAGGAAAAAACCCAAACCCCCTCTGTATAACACTTCCCTTTCACTCCCGTGAAACTCCGGGCGTATTAAATGTTGCTGGTTCAATCAGGGTCTTTTATTATTTAATTAAGCTCTCCGTAATGTATGTATGAATTAATACACAAATGTAAGGAGTCTGACACGGTGATCATTCTCAGTATATTAAGGGTGTTTAGGAGAGAGGGTTTCAAGGGGTTTTCAAGGGCTTTAGGGGTATTTTGGATGTTTCTAAGCAGGATTGCTTTTGGTTTATCTGAGGCTTTTTTGGCAGAATATGTTGATCTACCATTTCCTTTCCTAAACTTTGGGGAAAAAATGCAGATTCTCCCCCCCTTTTTTTTTTATTTTGAAACTGAATCATTATGAAACATCACCACTGATCTGAACCATGTACAGCAGGTTATAATTTTTCCCTTTGTGATAGAGAGGGAAACAAAACTGGTAACTTCTAAAATGTGAAAAATTATTAACACAATCTCCAGGTTGAAATCTCACTTCGGCTTACTAAAGGAGTATTTGGTTTTATGTGTGCGTGCATGTTCTGGGTTAGGCTGTATTTGACAAATGTTAGATGTAGAAAGGATTTAATTTATGTAAACTTTATATTTTTATGCAAATTAAATGGGTATTTATTATAGCAGAAACAATTATCCTGGCACTTGGTGAGAAACCTGGTATGCATGAGAAGTGGAAGATAAGATCAGATGTTTCATTCTGTAAACAAATAGGAAAATACTCCCATTTTTCCTCAGCTAGAAGAGAATGCAGAAGACAGCAGACATCCTGACATGTCGGGGAATGTCAGCATAGCCAATCGTTCTGCTTTCTGTGGGTCAGAGAGAGATCTTCCCTCCTGATAAAATACAATAAACAAAATTAAAATAATAAAATGCTAATTTAATTTTAAAGAAGGTTCCCCGTTCCCCCCCCCCCC
>WEKX01008934.1:651738-689238 GCA_013390025.1 Pitta sordida
TAATTTAAAGAGGGGTCCCCCCCCCCCCCCCCCACCCTCTTTTAATAGAGAGTTGTATTGTTATGGAGAGAACAGTTATGCTAATGACAGACTACTTAGCTGATTTTACATTAATATAATAAACATTACCTGTCTTAATGCGCTGATCTGTATTATGGCAAAATAAGTCTAAAAGTGAGACTCCATTTCACATAATGAACCAGCATTTCAGTCCCTGCGTGAATAATTCCGAGAGCGGCGTTTCTGTGCTGGGATTTTGGAGAACGAGACACTGTGTAGGGACTGTTTTAGTCTCGGGGTGGAAGCAGGTCCTGCCTTCAGCACTTCTTGCTTTGCTGGGCTCTGCTCTGGCGTGTGGCATCGTGCCTCTCTGCTTGCCAGGCTCTCAGTGCTTTATCTTCTGGTTTGCGTTGTTCCAGCTGAGATTTTTTTTGTATTTTAAACGTACTGCGTATCAGAGCCTTCTCATAGAACTGCTCAAGTTCATTGTTTGGCTTTGCCCGGCCGTAGCTATTTTTATTGTAGCCCAGTATTTTTAACTGTTCCTCAGCGACTTTGCTCTCTCTGTGTTCAGCTGTTTTGCTCCGTTTAACTTTTATCACAAAATCTTTAACCGAGGAATTACTGTTTGGAAATCCAAGGTGCCTGGTGTGGGGGGCTTACTGAAATCAAGTCTGAGCGTAGATCATGGGAGAAAAGGATTTTCTGGCGGAGTTATTCTTTATGAATTGAGGAAATCCTGCCCATCTTCCATGCATGCCTGCTGACAGTTAACAGGACCACAGCCGTGTCCAGCATAGGAGGCACAGGGTGTGAAAATGGCATTCTTTCTTTCCCCCCCCCCTCGCTTCATACAAGATTAAACTACTTGAAATTATTTAGCTACTATTTAATTATATTAATATCATTGAAAATGAAGGAATGGAGATGATTAAATAGGACTAAATCATTTTCATCCCCGTGACCCTTGTCTGGGTTGCGTGGAGGAGTGACAAATGCATCCCTGCTGTAATTTCGTGCGGAAGTTAAAGGTGAACTTGACCCAAGTTTATGGAAGTTTTCCTGGGTCGGTCTCTCCAAAATACTCTGTATTTGCGGGGCTCGAAATGGGGGGAGTCACAGGGGGGACTGAGGGGGACTAGAGGGCTTTGGGAGTTGTGGAGGAGCAGCAGGCAAAACCCTGGGAGAAACAGTGTCTGAAGACAATTGTGAGTATGAAAGACATTTTTTGCCGTTGATGGTATTAGCATGTCAGCAGGTCCGTACTAGCACAGCTCCCAAAGCCAAATTGCAGCTGTATTTTTACCTTTGCTGCCAGGTTTACATGCAGCTGGGTATCAACCACGCCCTATTGTTATCAGTCAACAATACCAAAAGTAGTTCATTAATCATATCAATAACAACAGTCGCGTTTCATGTGCAAAATAGAAATAAACAACTTGAAAGGAAAAAATAAAAGATTGATCTCTTTTTTGCATGCTAACTTAGCATTCTTTAAATATATCTGCCAGTAGTTTAATTTGAACTTCAACTCCCTGAAGGCAGTAAGACAGAATTATTTTAGTTCTTCATAAACTGCCTTCTGTGATTCATTGTTAACTCATAAAACACACTCATTTTCATGTACTTAAACAGTTAAGTCATTTTAAAAGTTGGTTTGTAATTTTTTTTGGCAACACATTTAAGTTGACATCGGATAGATAGAAATCTAAAATTAATTTATAGCTCTCGGTTTAGGTTTCATTTACTATCAGAC
The DNA here is from genome assembly GCA_013390025.1 of Pitta sordida. Taxonomy (NCBI): domain Eukaryota; kingdom Metazoa; phylum Chordata; class Aves; order Passeriformes; family Pittidae; genus Pitta; species Pitta sordida. Next base: position 653,495 of record WEKX01008934.1, read on the forward strand.
AAAATATCAGAAATATTTTTTATCTAACATAATGTAAAGTATATTGCAGAGTATCTAAAATAAAGTTTAGTTTTGACTGAATACACTCAGAAAGGGACCCATAAATATTAGAGAGCTGTAGTTAAGAACTTACATGACTGTTTTAAATACTATTGATTTAAACCACTGGCTAGATTTTATGAATCAAAGTGTAATTTCCAAGCTTTGGCTATATTTCTCATCGCTAAAGCACTCTCTCTTGTGTGCCTTTAGCAGCTTTCCAGACATTCAACACGGGATTAAATGATAGTAGTTACAATGATCAATAGGTTAAGACCGGTACAATCACTCTTACCGCTAATGACCTCGGTAGTAATGGGTAATAAAGTGTGGGCTATAATAGCCTATTGCTGGTGCTGCATGCCCTTTGATTCCTGGTATTACCAGAGACTAGCTGCATGGAAAAGTTGGACGTTGGGAGTTCAGAGAGTGGATATATAGGCCATCATTCTTAACTATTTAAAGTCCTCGGGCCGAGCCCACGCTCGTCAGGGATGTGTGGTGTCATTTTTAACACGGTAGTTTCTGGTGTCTTTGAATTTGTTTCTGCAAGGTTTCCGCAAGTTGCTTTCGTGATAAACCAAAGTACATGCTTGGGCTGTGTTTATAAATGGAAGGCAGCACCTTTAGGGGTGCAGGTGTGGTGTGAAAATGTGGTTTCAGATGGTAAAACGTAGTTGAACGGACCAAGGCAAACTTGTACTTTGCGTTCTTGCACTCTGTAACCATGTGCCATATATATATTATTTTTTCTTTCTGGTTAAGTGCTTCTGTTCTTGCAGTTAAGAGATTCTTCACAGGAAGGTACATGGCTACTTTTCAAAGATAGGGCCAAGCCCTCAGATTTGTCCAAGATAAACATGCAAAAAGGCTGTGGAAGTGAATGGGAGTTGTCCCTGCCCAGCTGACGGCAGAATGCAGCCCTTTGGATTAATCACCGATGTGTAGGGTTTACAGCACCCCACCCTATTCCTGTCTGTATCCCTACTTGTCGTCATAAATCTGACTGAAGAGTATTTGTCTTGTCTGTCTTCCAAGAAGGGCACAGAAAACATACTAAAACATGCTTCCTCTTCTGTTTGCTTGGTCCAACTTCAGTGAGAGGTAGTACAAACCCCAGGGTAAAGTAAACTTCTCTGGGTATGAGAATAATGAAGGTGAGTCACGCTTCGGGGTGAAGATAGTGATGGCAGGATTTAATTAAATAATTTTCTACTCCCAGAAAAGTTTTTAAAAGAGTATGGGTTAAGATATTCTGAATTAACGGGGTTACTCAGTGTCCTCAGAGCTGGTCCTGTGTGACGAGGCAGTGGCTTTGCCCACACTGACGGGCAAGTGGCGCTGCCCATGGGTGAACATCCCCAGGTTTTGGTGGTTCTGGCGTTTGACCCATAATTAAATCTCCGTTTGGCTGCGTTCACACCATCCCAAACCACATTAGCTGTGTGGGAACGTGCTGTGCCACGGGGAATGCTCACAGGACTTCATACACATGGGATGTCGGAGGTGTGTGAGCCCTTGGTAGGGTTCGCTCAGACAGATGTTTTCGAGGCAGTGTCTGGCCCTGGCACACGACATGTACACAACAACACGGGGAGATGTGCAGTGTACATGCGTCTGACCTTCAGGAACCATTTTTAGTTCATCAAAATTAGTGATGCTGAGAAATCAGGACATCAGTGCATAATGACTGTGAAATTAGGAATGAGAGCTTGCTATGCAAATGACAGGACAAATCATGTGAAAAAGTCAAGATAAACTGCATATTAAGACATTATGTTACATAAAATTAATACTGCATTTCTCTCTCGGTTACTACTACACTGGAAGATTTTTTTTAAACTCCTTTATCTTCTGATCAGCTATTGTCTGCTGATTTTTTAAAAAGTGGTGCATGAAAAAAGTGCTAAACATGTTATTACCTTTTATTGTAATACATGAGATGACAGGAGATCCTTTTTAGCAAAGTATATCCTTTACTGCTTTTAGGTTTGTGCTGTCATGTATTTGATTTGAAACTATAGAAAAGTAAGGTGCTTAAATATTACTGTTAAAACTCATATGGGTTTTGTCTTTTCCTCTACTATGATGTTGGGTTGTGGGTTTTTTTTTCTTTTTTCTCCCTCCTTTTCCTTTCTTGGGGTGGAGGGTAGAGGGGTGGGTTTCTAGGGAAATAGTCTTCTTGCATTACTGGGACTGACAAAATGGTTCTCATGTAGTCTGCAAATTAAACACAAGTGCAGTGATTATTTTGAATAGCTAAATTACATTCTAGAAAGCTTGCAGAATTCATAGCATTGTCATTAGGTATCCGCTTGAATACAATTTGTGTAACCTTGGCCAAGACAGCCTGTCATTTTAATGTCAGTGTTTTATCTGAACAAGACATCATCCTTTCAGATACAGTGTACAGGTTCCTTGCAAAGATGCCCGTGCAGAAACGTGTTAACAGTTGCAAATATGAAATGCTATCAAGTTCATCACTGTAGCTGTTTGTCACTGAAATGTCATGGAAAGCGGCTTTTAATGGTATCTCACATAATATGAAAGAATTGAAGGCATCTGTATGCTGGGTGAATATGCAATGGTAAAGACATCGTGGTAGGGCCTTTCTGTAAAAATTGCATGGGAGTCTAGTGCTGTTATTCACATCAGTGAGCCTTCCTTCAATTTCCTTAAAAACCTGTCATAATAGGTTCTAGATCCCATCATCACGGGATATTTGGCTGTTGGATTTCGGTACAGAAAGCAAGAGCTTCCTGGGAAGGAAAGGACTCAGTTGTCGATTTCTTGTAAAAGTAAATGAGTCTTTACCATTTTACTTGCTTTAAAGAATTTCCATCCACTAATGCTTTGCAAAATCTGTACATCCACAGGATGATTTGGTCTGTACCTCTGTGCCTGCTGGGGTGGGCTGGAAGGATTCTCTCACCTTCAGCCCCCCCGATGCCAGGTGTGGGATTCTCTGGTGAGGAGGATCCACAGGGATGTTCCCTGACCCCCTCTTTTCTCTTGGCTTTCAGGTTCCAGTGTCGGTGGCTATGATGACACCTCAAGTGATCACTCCCCAGCAAATGCAGCAGATCCTCCAGCAACAAGTGCTAACTCCCCAGCAACTCCAAGTCCTGCTCCAACAGCAGCAGGCACTCATGCTTCAACAGGTAATTGTTTCCATAACAGCTGCCCCTATGGATGTCATAGGGCTTCTCCTCCCAAAACTCTCCTGGGGAAGGAAGCTGCCCACATCTCATGTCCGAGCTTTGGAGCAGCCGTGCTCCGAGCTGAACTGACTGCTCTTTTGTTTTTAATTCTAGAAATAGCTACTGGAAACAAATCCAGGGAGCAGTGCTAGGAGTGTTTCCAAGATCAGCTAAATAATACAGATGCATACTTAAGTGTCAGGAATTTTGCAGATGTCCCTGTTGCCTTTGCCCGCATCCCCCAGAGAGCTTGGGGTACCCTGAGTGATTGGAATAAATAAGGTAGAAGGGATGTGCTTCCCTATTTACACCTTCTTATGTCCTTCTGGAACCCTAAGGGACTATGGAAATGGTGGCAGTACAAGTGGAGAGGTTTGCAAGCCTTAGTCTGTTTGATTTCAGCCGTCATACACTGGGGAGTGTGTCAGTGCTTCTCACAGCCCACGGTCCCTTCTCAGCTGCAAGTTGGCCACCAACAAGCCCCAAGGCTCAGTTACTCTAGGATTTGGCACAGCAGGGTCTCACGGACCCCGTGTGGGTGTCAGCATCCAGCTCAGCCCGACCTTGTGTGCTCCCTCCTGCCCATGCTGGAGGTCTTCCTGCACGGCGCACGTCTGGGGAGCGGGAGGAGGAGAGTATTTCCCGGGCTGTCTATGCATGTATTGAACAACACTTAATACAGTCAAACCCTATCATTTAGAAAGCATGTGTGTTTCACAACAGAGATTCGCTAGGCTCTCTCAGCAAGGGCATTTTGGCTTTGTTGTTACAATCAAAGGTCATTCCTTGCCTTATTTTAATTAGTTTGTGTAGAAAATGGTATGTTTTTCATCAGTTCATTTTGGAGATTACTTTTCAAACGATAATGCCAAGAAGAGTCAGTGTGCACTGAATTTATTGTTGAGTTTCAAACTAAAGGTCAGACCATTACAGATAAAAGGATGCTATTTTTCAAATCACAGTTTGTGTGTTACACCAAAAGGGACACTGAATTGGCTCTCCACTTTGTTACTTACCATCTTTCCTTTTCTTTGTAGCAGCAGCTTCAAGAGTTTTATAAGAAACAACAGGAACAGTTGCAGCTTCAACTTTTACAGCAACAACATGCTGGAAAACAGCCTAAAGAGGTACAGACAATACCCATTTTACTTTCAAACCACAGATCCCTGGGGACTGTCTAGTGGCTATTAAACTGTCATTCATCTTATAAATGATTGCACAACTGAACTGACTCTATCGGGCCTCAGCTTTCAGATTTAGAGTTATTGTCCTGTTTTTGCCTGTGTTTTCCTGTGCTTTCCATTTGTTCACTGCCACATATTTTATAGCAGGGGACCAGGCCTTGCTGTTCAGTACGAGTCCTGGAGCAAGCATCTAGACTTGTATCTTGGGAGAGTGCTTTGGGAAGTTAGTTACGGTGTAGAGGGGAGGGGGCAAGGCAAGAGGCCCAGATATGGTGCTGTCCTCTATAAACAGGGCAAAATGCCGAGAGACACTAAGTTTGTGCTTGTAGTTTCCAGCTGCAGAGGTTCTGATTGGGTGTTCCTTGCAGCTGGGCTGAACAGGAGGGACCCCAGAGCAGCATCAGTGGTGATACAGAGAAGAGGTGGCAGGAGACCTCTCTCTGATGCCCCCATGTCCATGGCAGAAGGGGAAAAGCCAGGGTAGTGTCTGCCTGTCCTTTAAATACACTTGCCTTTCAAAATACTTGTCACATCCTAAGCTTGGTTTGTTGCTTTTGATGTGCTTAAGTTTAATTTTACTGGAATTACGATTTTGTAAGGCAATGAGTGCTCCTCTTAATTTTCGAGGAGTTTGAGACTTTCCTGCTTAATCTGACATCAGTTCTGGCTTAGGTAGGTCCTAGAAAGCTGCCTCTTGGCATGAGATGCTGCGTGATGTCCTGCGATAGTGGCAGTGCTGGCATCACTTGACAAGGGGTGCTGCTTGAAGCAAACACCAATTTCTGCGTCCCAACCCCCTGGAAATTTTGGCAAATCGTGCCACCTGTGCCAAGTTTTAACCCAGAGTGAATTTTTCCAGCTGAGTTATAAACCCCTGAAAACAGGGGGGTTTATAATGGAAACGCTGACACAACCTTAACCATAGCGCGCTTACGGGCGCCACTATAATAAAAAGGGAACAGATTAAAAAGTGTCTAAAATGTAAATCTAAAGGACTAACAGTAATTAAAATGGAAATGGCACAGGGAGGGAAGGCATGTAATTGTGAGATATCACTGTGCAGAATGCTCTCAGCTTTGTTTTGCTGGCTGTTTTTCTAATTCAGTAGGGCTTACTCATCAGTGGCAGTTCAATGCGCGTTAATGACTCTGGGATGCAGGCATCACTCTGGACAAAGAAATGATTATTGTGCGGTCAAAAGAAGTTCAAAGACAAGAAGGGAATTTCAGTTTTTTCCTTAGAGATCCACATTCAAGAGCATATAAATTAAGCCAAATGTTAAAAACCACAGTCTGAAAGCTGACTTCAAAGTCACAACTCTCTAATTAATGAACTGCGAGCTTCAGTTTGGACAAGTCGTGGTTTGATGCGCCCATAAATCAACATGACAGGTCTGTTTCACAGTCTCAGACAGCGCTTGTCATTGAGTCACATCAGATGTAAACACAGCAGAAAAAAGAGGGAATATGAAGGAGGTGCAATTGATCAACAGAATTGGTAAAAACCCACTTTTGAAACGCATTATGCATGATCACAGGAAATGGCGATAGCCTCAAGAGGCTTTCTCCTTCTGCTGTTGCTTTTTTGAATCAGATTTCTAACAGCCTTCAAAAGGGAGAATAAGAATTATGGAGCTTCTCCCCTGTGGCTGGCAGGCAATAACCCCCTGTTGTTATTTTGTGCTTCTTTCTTTTCAAAGGCGTCAAAATTTAGTTTTTTAAAGATCTTTAACTCTATATTTGAAGACAAACAATAAAGGGCTGCCACTGTCATTCTTATCAGTTACCAGGGATTGTATTTTTTCTTTCTGTTGCCACTTCTTATTAACCTCTTATTTGGTCTATTAGACATAGTTTTGAATGCAAGCCTGCATGCTGGGAGAACATGAAAGTTCAGATGAGCTCAGAGGGCAGATAAAGAAATTTGAAGGGGAAAGTTACACAGCAGAATGAACGATAAAAGTTAACTCTTCTAAATTGCTGTTGTCAGACAGGAGAGCATCTCAGACACAAAGATGAGGGCTTGGAGCTTAAAAAAAAATACTTTGTGTTAAAAAAGACAAGAAGGGAAGTTAGACAATGTGATGGCATTTCAATATCTAACACACTGATTTACTGTGGTCACACTTCTGATATTACACTAGCTAAAGCAACAATAAAAAAAGACTCCTTCCTGTTTCAAGAAGAGCATTTTAACGTGATAGCTGGGAAGAGAACAAGGACCCAAGTCTCTCCGGCTTTTTCTAGGGTTTTGGGGGGCGTTTGTGCCGATGGCTTTAGTAGAGGCCCATTTCAATGATCGTTCACCGCACAGGTTTGTTCAGCCCAGCTCAGGGAGGTTATTCCTGCTAAATTAGCATGGGAAAAGGTGGCCTTTTATGATTTTATTTTTTTCCCCTCCCTCTCACACCGCAAACTGACGGGCAGTGCCGTGGTGGGGGCTGGTGTCTGCCACGCTAACGAGGGCCGAGCGCGTACCTTGACAGATGGAACAAGTGTGTTCATGTACGGCATCCCCCAAGTCATTTTGGGAGTGCCTTGTCCTATTGTGCTGTCGTGAAATTAGGAAAACACAACAAACCTCCCAAGCCCCGTTGGCAAAAGGGATCCAACCCATGAGCGCACAGACGGAGCCCAGCGAGGTTCCTGGCGGGTTTACTCGAGGGTTACGCGGTGTAGCAGAGGGTGAGCAGCGCCCGACAGCAAGAGGGAGGAATCTCAGCCCTGTGCCCCCCCGGGCTGCCCTCCCCCGGCAAATTCAGGGCTCCCCACAGCGAGGGGGCTGCAGAGGATCTTGCTGGATGGAGCTGAGCTGTTTTCCAGGCAGGGCCGTTTGTCCTCCGGCAGTGTGACAGTTTATGTTAGGCAGTAGGGAGTAACCTAAGAAAGGAAAACAGACCTTTGACAGAAGCTTTAGGGAGGGGATCAAAAATGCAAGTTTTATCAGGATATTTCAGCATTTTAACACTGACTACTGACCTGACAACAGGACTGCACCGAGACCTTTTTTGTATGCATTCAATTGTGAGAAGTAAACAAACTGCCTTGTATCCTGTGTTTGGTAACTGGGTGGGGAGCGCAGTTTGGCAACGTGTCTTGCTTTTAAATTCTTTCTTGGACAATGGGCCTTGTATACTTTTATATCCTGGCTTTTCAAAGTAGAGAGTGTTCAAGAGCTTTTCTTTGGATAGTTAAGAAGACAACCAAATGGGCATCAGTCAATTTATATAAAGGGTTTTTTTAAAAAAAAACACGTTATAACTTTACACTCATGACAAGTAGGTAAAGCACAGCTTACTACAGCTAATTTTTAATGTAATACCAATTATTATATCTATATAAATATATTAAGCTTATGAATTGTAATATATAAAGTATATATATTTTAAAAGAATATTTATGGGGGCAGACATTTCTTTAACTCTTAATACAATTGCTGCTGGGCCCTGCGTGTGTCCGGTGCTGTGGCAAATATACAGTTGCAACAACTGGATATGTTTCAGCAAGCTGTTCCAAAGAAAAATGAAGTCTCTCCCAAGTTTCAGAGTATCCAAAACCCTATTTGTTTAATTGTGTTACTGGAAATCCTAGGTTTTCTTTGGAAGTGGGGTTAACTTGAGTTTATAAATAAGATAAATAGAATGATTGGCTATCAGAGGGTTGGGTATAAATCTGGTGGCAGTATTCAGACTGATGGGGAATGGTGGTTTGGGAGGGTGGGGGTCAAACGCAGGACTGGTGTCTGTCAGTCCTGCTCTAGCAGCTCTGGTAGGACTTTTTCCCCGTGTAACACCCATAGGGAAAGGGGCCAGTGCTAATCTGGCTTGAGGCCAAAGAAGGGTGACAAAAGTCTTGGGATCTGGCTGGGTGTGTTTCTGAAAGTACACAGTTTATTAAGAGTTAAATTTTCTTTCCATAATTGTTAGCCATAATGTGTATAAGACCTCCACCTTGATATGATTCCTAGCAGATTAGGGATATTAGATAATTTCCTTCTATTTATTGTACTACTGCACTGTATTATCTTTCTATCACTCAGATAATTACTAAGGAAATCTACATTAATTTTTTTTGGCTAGCACAAGGAACTGCTAAACACTGGCATGATGTATTGATGTTTTACACAACAAAAGTTTTCCTCCTGTCATTGTACAATAAATAAAAAGATATTTATCAAAATGCAAAGCCTTTCATGGATTTTAAAGAACAAAGCCAATAAAACACGAGATGAGCATGGAAGCAAAACCTAGAGGCTTCCTTAACTGCACAAAATTAAGGACTCTGAAGCCTGGAGTACTGTACATATTAAACACTCACATTCAAGTAAGATGTTGTTTGCTAAATTATGAATGTGTGTAATTAAAATCTAGTGGCTGTTTCTATGAAAGATTTACAATGTTATTTCATCGTTTGTCATGGCTAATTAACAATATTAGATGAAGTTTTTCTTCTTCAAAGGTCTGATTTTTTCTCATTTATTTATGTCAAAAGTGATAAACAGAGTAGTTAAAAGCTTCTCCGGGTACAGTAGTGAGAAAAGCAACATGTTCTTTTACACCTCGAAGGTTCAAGGTTCACATCCCTGTGGAGTAAAGCAACTCCATCTTCTTTCTAGTGAGAATAATTAAAAATTTCAAAGTGCAGAAGTAGCAGCCTTAAATACAGCGCAGAGTAATTCCAGCATAACAGAAAGTATTGTGGTGCTTGATGGATGAAGAAAAGAGATTAAGTATAAAATACCATAAATTAAGCCAGTTGTGTTGCCTTAATAGTCGAGACAACCCTTGAATGAGCAAACAGAGCACATTGCAGGGTTGTTTCTCGTTAAGTCTAAGTGTGATGTGGTCGTGGGGTGTGATTCTCACCTTGTATATGTTCTCTGCCTCGAAGAATCACCCAGGACTTCAAGAGCTGCCAGCATTTGCTTTACCCACCACTGAAACGCAGCCACTCTTGGGGTAAAACATGACCACGTGGACCAAGAAATGCTGCAAACATTTTTAATTGCAATTTAGGATTAAAGTGACCACTGGAGATGTGAATCTGCAGTCCTGTGGTTAGCTCCAGCACTTCAGCATACCATGGGGTCTTTGGCAGAGGTGGTGGACTTGCTGGCATGGCTTTGATAGTGGGTGACTGCGATCAGAAGTTGGAAATGTGTCGAGACAAGGAGCCCTGTACATCCTTTGCTTTGCTCTCTATTGACAAGTGTGCATTTCTTTTTTTTGTTGTTGTTGTTGTTATTGTCTTTTCCAGCCCCAGCAGCAGCAAGTGGCCACGCAGCAGTTGGCCTTTCAGCAGCAGCTCTTACAGATGCAGCAGTTGCAGCAGCAGCACCTCCTGTCTTTGCAGCGTCAGGGGCTGCTGACAATCCAGCCCGGGCAGCCTACTCTGCCTTTGCAACCCCTTGCACAAGGTAGGTGAGGTGGCAAAGCCATGGCATGTGTGCACACTCACGCAGAATTGTCAGGCAGAGAGAGAGCGAGCGCTCCCAGGCTCATAAAATAGCAAGCACAGACAGATGCTGATGGGCAGAGTGGGCATTATGTTTTTCAAGAAGGGCGGTGCTGTGTTCGTGGGCTGCTCTGGCCAGTGGGGGGCTGGGGGGCTGGAGTTCACCTGCAGTTTGCACAGCTATAGAGCTGACAGCTGTACTCACTTGGGCTTGAAATGCTTCACAGGAGGAGTCTTCATCGATTCCTGGTGCTGGGTTCATGGCTAAGGGTTTGTGAGAGCAGCTTTTCTTTTTCCAGATGTGTTGTTTGGACTGCTTCTGGTTCCAGCTGCCAGCCAGAGGGTCTGGCAAAGAGCAGCTCTGACCCACACGCTGCTGAGATGTGAGGGCCCTTGGCTGTGGCTGACAGGGAGAGGAGGCACGTCTTCTCTCCACAGCTGCTTCCACGGCCTTCATGTCACTGCCTCTGTGCTTCACAGCTTCATTCCTCCCTCCACACTGAGGCAAATTGGGATTAACTCGGTTTAATTTTAATTGTGTTATTGACAATTAGATCCTCCTACATCTTTATTCACTTCTGCGTTCTGTAAGAAGTTACTGCTTTGCTGAAATCCCAATTTATTTTCTTAAGACACTGATACGCTGAAATCACTATGTAAATCACAATACTTTTGACAGTGATTATAACCTGGAGTTTTTGTTCTCTTTTTTTTTTTTTTTTTTGTCTTAAATTTATAATCTTATTTTTCAGACTGGGTTTGTCTGTGAGCCTTGAGACATTTTAACAGACTCGTCTGAGCTCTGGCTGCTGTGGTTAAGGCAGAATGTTTGGAGTTGGCATGGCTCAGACATGCCATGGCATCAGCCATGGTGCTGGTATTTCTGAATAACCTGGCCTTTGCCTAACATTGGCCCCATAATAAATTTGAACATTCACCTTAAAAACTTGAGGCAGCCCAGGTGGAATGGTTCAGGATCTTCAGAGCAGCCTTAGGGCTGTTCCTAGTTTCTAAATCATGTAATGAATTTACATTCAGCTCTGTTCAGTTAAATGGAGGGAATGAGACAAAATTGCTTCTGTTCTTGTCTCTCCTTTTTTTTCCTGTGTACATTGCTGCAAAAAGGAGAGTGAGGTGGCTGGTGAATATTAACTTCTGTGGATAAACAGAGACCAAACTGGGGAGTGGAGCCTGCTTTGCTATGTGGCTGACATGCTTTGTTTAGGCTTTTTTTTTTTTTGCCAGACCCAGAAAGATATTTGAGCTCTTAACTCCCATCTTGAGAGGCTGAGCTTTTGAAGACCTTTTGAGCTTTTTGAGATCTCCCTCTGCAAGACTCAGTTTAGCTTTCCAGCATCCAAAAGCTGGACTAGAGTAATGCTGTGCAGGAGTCAGAGGCTGGTGCATGGGAAGGTGTCACCCAGCTTGGAGCTGCAGGATCAGGCCTGGGGTAGTACTGGGTCAGTCACCAGAGATGTGCAGTGTGGTGGGAATAAGGCGTGAGATGAGTCCAGGAAAAAGGGCACGTAGATGAAATGCCACTTACACTTGCAAAATGTTGTAACGTGCATTAATTACGCTTCAGATTTATTGTTGGAAGCATCCCAGGCTGTTCCCACACACCCACTGGACTCAAGCTTCAACCTTTCTAATTTTTCCCACAGCTCCTATACTATTAAGTTGGCTCGGTGAGGTTCATTGTATAGTCCATCAGTTAAGCTGTCCAGAGGAGGGCAATTGGGCAGTGACAAGACACGCTCATGTGTAATGTGAAAGAAATGAATGTGGTGATGCATGAAGTGTAATCTGTGCGGTAACACATTGGAGACACCAGTAGGTAATTCAGCCGTCGTGGCATTGATTGATATGGTGAGCAGGGTAGTGTAACTATTAGTCCTCGCCGAGGAGCGTATTTAAAACCTAAAGGGTGCTGACTTGCACGCCAGAGACGACATAAACATAAGCAGCAAGGGCTGGTTCTGGCAGGGAAATGAGCTGCGAGCATTGGGGGCGGCGGGAGCCGGGAGGAAAGAGGGACTTGAGACTTTCAGGCAGGTTGCAATCCAGCACGATATTTTATTCTTTTTTATCACAGAGATGATGGCTTAAAACTGATGTCATTATGAGGTTTAAATCAACTTTCTGCTTGCTTGAACATGGTCACCTGGGTATGGAGGTACAAGGACACAAAGAGGTTGAGCAACTCTGTTTGTCTTTGAGCCGCTGATACCTGGGGTTGGGAAATTGAGTTCCGTGAGCAGTAATCTGTCAACTGTCCCCACAACATACATTTTTTAAACCTGTGCCTACATTTTCTTTCATAATCAAGAGGACTAGTTGTCCTGAAAAATGTAATGAAGAGCCAGGGCTATAGTTTAAAATAATTGGTAATGGACACTTCTTATTTTAAAAAAAATAGCATCTCGCATGCCCTTTTGTTTTCAGAGCAGTTTGCAAGACTGAGACAAATACTGTAGATGTGTGTATAAAAGAAAGAAAATCATCCCCCGAGTAAACGTAGCTGTGAATTCAGTTAGAAGCATTTTGCTTTTATTCTTAAGTATCTGTAATAGTAATAAATGTTTCCAAAGAGAGAATGCTGCTTCATAAGTGATATTTTCATTATGTTTTCAGAACTAATAGGTTGTTTAAAGCTGTATTTTAGTTCCCTTTTTTTTTATGCTTGCCTATTGTCTTACACAAAATAGGACATCCTTTACTGTTTTTATTTGTGTAATCTTTGCTGCTTAGTATTTAGACACTCCTATAATCTAGATTTTACATCTGTACATAGCAGCAATTTAAAAATAAACCCCATTCCAGGAGTGTTCTGAGCTGCGAGAGCGAGATCTTTAGTATCTGCAAAATGAAACTGCACATCGCACTTCAGATCACCAGCGAGTGAAAATAATAGGACTCGAGACATCTGGGTGCCTGATTGCTCCGGTAGATTTGGCACTTCCAGCTCTGAGTCCTGCTCCTGGTCCGTAGGAAGTTGCAGCGCTGGCAGCAGCGATCCCGGGTAATTGCAGCACAGTTCTGGGAATCTCACTTGAAATTTAGCTCTGGCTGTTAAAATGAAACTGTTAAATGGTAAATTACATAATTTATTGCGAGTGGTTGTGGATCTATTTGACTTGCTTTTACCATTTGTTCTATTATTTTATTTAACCATTTTCCTGGATGAATGATGAGCAAACCTTTCAGTTACCCAGTTTGACAGGCTAGTCAGGAATTCTCTCCAGAATTATTCTAAAAGAACTAAATTGGGAGAATGAGGAGAGAGGCTATTTTAAATTTTATTTTATTAATAAGGAGATATTTTTTTTTGCAAATGTTTGTGTGCAGACATGTATGACATCACAGTTAGCTCTTTAAATTTATGTCACCCAACCTAAAATCCTTATTGTCTCCAGCATTTTTAGCTACACAATTGTGTATATTTGATTTTTCTTTCCATCTGTGATACAGTTGTCATTAGTGCTAATGTGAGTTATAGTTGGACAGGAAGTTAGAGCGAACACCTTGACTTTTAGGGGATCTACAGTGAGGTAAATATCACGTCTCTTTTAATGGCTGTAACATTAGCAGACGTTTCCTTGACATACAGCATCAGTAGATCTAGAAGTGACCAGGAGGAGAGGAGAAAGGGGAGTGGGGAGAGGAGAGTGGATGCTAGCCTGTGTCTAATTAAAATCCTGCACAAATCCAGATTAAAAAAACCCAAAACCCACAAAAAGCCAGTTATTCTTTCCCTATTTATTCTGGAAAATAAAAATAGGTGTCGGCTCCTACGGAATCATATCAATATGTTATCATCAACAGACAAGTCTATTCACTATTGTTTCAACTGAGTAAACAGTGTGTAAGGGTCAGCCGTGCTCACAGGTAATTGTTAGTGTGCAGACAGTCCTGTCAAGCGTGTTGGCTAAAAATACATCCCACACTGTCACTTTGCAAGGTGTTTGAAAATAATAATAGCCCCCACACAGCAAAACAGGACACAGCCTTGTGTACTGACCTTTTTCTTTGTTTCATTTTTTCCGAGGTTTAATTTCAGGGGACAAGTAATAATTGAATATGTCTAATAACTAAATGCTCATTTGGGACAAAATCCATCAAAATATAATTGGCGTTTGGGGCTGATGAAAGGAAAATGACGTGGCTTTAGAGGAACGGATATGTCCTAAGAATATCTGATCACTTAATGTATAAATTGAAGCCTCTTCCATAATATATATTAATTGCAGATACTTAAGGATTTGAGCATTTTTTTTGTAGTGAACCGTTACCGGAGACCAACTGTTTTTGTTAATGCTACTCTGGGAAAGGCGGGGAAGGTTATTGGTCTGTCGTGCAATAATTTACTCCTCTTTGATATGCAAACGATCCACGGTGAATATAAAAAAATCCTATCAGACTCATTTCACAGTTCTTAACCACTTAGATTCTCTGGAGTCTATCGCCTCATTAGACCAGTGCTCTCCAAAGCTAGCATAATTAAAATCTTTAACAGTTTAGCAAAGTAAAGATGTTTGGCTGATCACGTTGAGATGATTATCTATCCATTGTATTCTAAATGACAAAAATAAATTAAATTTAGACCTTGGCATTTTTTATTATGTGTTTCAAATGAATATAATGCATACTGCCTCTCTTTTTTTTTTTTTTTATTTCAATACCTTAGGTTGGGTGAGGTACATGCCTATGTGAGCTGCTGCTGTACACTCAGAAAATGGCAGGTTTCCTTAGGATAGCTCCAGTGCTACAACATGGTGAAACAATGAACAGTCACCCAGACGATGAGCTGGAAGCACAGCGATGAGAAACCTCTTTAAAACCACACAGACATTGGCTATTATTATTATTATTATTTTTTCTCTGAATATTTGAGTGATGTGTCTCTACTGCTAATTTTTTCCCATGGCCTTCTCTGAAAGAGCACTGAAACAGTCTGCACTGAGAGCAACTTGACTTGTTTGATCATGTCACAAACATCAGCTTTATCCAAAAACATGATCTCAGTGTGAGCACATGGTTCCCTTTCCGTTTGGCCATTGGGGTTTGCAGTTTCCACTTGCATTAGTTACTGAATGTTGTCTCTTTGGCACGTTTGAAAAAAATTGGTGTCCACTTTGGCACATTTAGAAGAAACACAATTTTTTATTATTATTATTTTTTTCTTGAAGCTTATTTTCTGTTTTGATTTTACTTTTGAATGGCTCATTAGCATCGATCTAAGAAATGACAGTAATAATAGTGTTACTTGTATAGAAAGTTATACAGTTTTTCAGTAGACACATCCATCAATTAAGTGAGCAGTTCGAGAAACCAAAATTAATGAGAAAGATAGGTGTGTTAATGAAATAATCATAGTATAATCAATTTGACTGTTAAAATTTGAAAAGCATTTCAGGAAGACAATATGAATTCATAATTTATGTCTAAAAGTGATTAATAAAAACTGTATTTAATAACAAAGCTATTTGTCATCATTTAAAACTTAAGCACAAAATTAGTCATATTGTGGTTCGTGTTGTCATAATAATAAAGCTGAGTGTTTTTTCCCCTAAGACCTTCCTTGTTTTTAATAGGAGGTTAGAAAGTATTTGCTTTCCTTAAAGGAAAAAAAAAAGGAAAAAACCCAATTGGGTGAAAATGAAAATGATTTTTTTAGCTGACCACAGAGTAGCCCTTGGCCACCTTTTGCTGTGAGTGCTGGGGGGATTTCTGCTTGTGTCCGGACTCTGGAAATGGGCCCTTTGGTCTAAAAATTGCAGATGGAAGATACTAATGAGCATGGCATTTTGGGTGGGTGTGGTGGTGTATGGATTCCCCTGCCCCACACCCTGGATTTTGCGTGATGTGAGTGTTGCAGGTGTCAAACCAGAGCGTGGCAGAGCCGTGCAGTGCAGTGTTAGCATTTAGTTATTAAAAAAAAAAAAAATACATGCGCAAAAACACACACAGGCAAAACTAACACTAGGCTTTGTTTACTGACTCTTTGATTTAATTACTGTTTGAAGACGGCCGAATTAGCTGTTAATTGATTTAATTATCCAATTTGTTTGTTTCAGGCATGATTCCAACAGAACTGCAGCAGCTCTGGAAGGAAGTGACAAGCTCGCACACAGCGGAGGAGGCAGCCAGCAACAACCACAGCAGCCTGGACCTGTCCACCACCTGCGTCTCCTCCTCCGCGCCCTCCAAGACCTCCTTAATCATCAACCCACACGCCTCAACTAATGGACAGCTATCAGTCCACACTCCTAAACGGGAGAGGTACGTGCTGGGGGGTTTCCACCCTGAGCATCTCCGAGCGGCGAAGCGATGGCCAACAGCCTTGGCCCTGGTTTTGTCCTCCATGTTTTGCTCTGTCTGGTGTTGGCATGGCTGAATAGAGGCTCCACTGGGCAGAATATGCTCCTTTTGTTCAGATCTTTGTGGGCTGTTAATTGGATCAATGTGGGCACAGTTAGCTAATTAGAAGTGCATTGGATAAGCTACTGGGGGAAGTGTGAGGAGTGTAAGCTACAGTTTTTTGAGTGGTGATACTCTTGTTGAGCTTTGGGTTTGCATGCCGGAGGTAAGGAAGAAAATGTGTTGGTCAGTACAGTACCCATTTTTCTGCCAGATTTTGGTGCCTCATCTCATCTAAGGTGTTTGCCTTTTTTTTCACTCTGTATTTACCTGCTTTCACAAGACTTATGAAAGCTTGAATTCATCAGGTCTCTCTAAAACAAAGTGCACTTTTTTTTTTTTGTTGTTTTTTAAGCGCTGGCTGATAAAATTAGCTAACTGGTGTTGTTTGGCTTGTAAAAGTGTGAGTTAATTTATACTTGCTCGGCTTGCATTGTTAAAAGAAATGGCTTAAATCAGGGGTTGTCTGTTGACGTGCTTCTCGGCGCAGGCTCTGCTTTATTCCTGAGGATGCTTTATTGCAGGTTTGTTTCTGTACACCCCCAGATTTCACTGAGGCGTGTCTAACAACATAACTTTGCTTATGGTGAGATAGGCCCAGGTGCTGGGGCCGTGGGTGCCAGTGCAGGCTGCAGCCTCAGCATCACTGCCACAGGAGGAGGAGGAAGGGTCTCAAGGAGTGGGTGCAGTGGGGAGGGCAGCACTCCTTTGCATTCAGGAGAGTCCCTTTGCCCAGCTAGAAATGTTACAGCAGACACGAGTGAAAGCTGGATTTTATGGAAACTGATGGCTTTGTCTTTCCATCCTCCTTTCATTCATTAGAAAGAGGATAATGGAATTTTTAAGCCATAGAGTTTGTATTTCTGGTGGTCTGAGAGTAGATTGATAGGGAAGCTATATAAATACCTCTTATATCTTTCTGATATTAAGGAAATGGTGCTGTTGGGAATAGATAGATTTTAAAGGAGAGCACACCCACTGTTGGAAGAACTGCTGTGTGTGTAAGGCATCATTTATATACCCCTTGAAAGGACGTGGGGGAACCTCAGTGAACACATTTATAATGCATGTAAGTGCCAAGGACGTGGTTTTAAGACTTACATGGGATACTAAAAACAATTTGATGTTTATTAAACAATTAAATTCCCTTTTGCTGTATGAAGAGCTGAACAAGATGGGTTTCAATAAATTTTTTATCTGTGTTTTTCTTACGGAGTATATAAAATAAAAACCCATGTAGTGAGATGGATCTTTGGCTGAATAGAAGCACGTGCTGTCTGCTAATGGCAGGCTAACCCAAGAAACAATTTCAGTTCAGTTTGCAGTGCAGTGGAAATACAGGAATTTGTTCTGAAGGAAGAGTTTTCTCTGTGTTCAGAACTGGAAATCCATATGTCTTAGTCTTGTAATTGTGGCCTGAATGCCGTGGGGATCTACAGACAAGGTGATACATGCAATTTTATTAGTAAAGTTCCAAAATAATTAGGAAGGCATAAACATGGCATGGTGTTGTTTATGATTGTCTTAGGTTAGAAGACTTAAAATCCTCAATGCTTGAATCAATAGTTGTATTTATTGTTAAGTTTGCCTTATACTTTCCTTGCATACCTTTTGAGTTCTCTACAATATCAAAATACAAAAGTAGGTATATATAGGAATACAAATAAGAGAGCTACACCCTTTGATTTATCCAGCCCCTGTTTGGTAGATGGAGGGTTTATGCCATCCATTTGCTGCAGTGATTGAATTACATCTTTATCCATAAGTAGAGCAGGAGACTAAAGGCAGGAGGATGCCTCCTGATGCACTTAAGGGTTTTGTTGCAGTCTCATCAGGCACTGTGGTGCCTGCCTGGATTTCATGTGACACAGAAACTCCTTGGTGAGGTATTTTGCACTGGTTTCCTTTCTGAAAGGGTATTTATCTACAGTTCGAGGTGAGGAGAGAGCAGAGAGGGAAGAGTTACCATGTTCTGCCATCATATTTATATTTTAAAGCTCACAGAAGGTGAATTTTTAGTGCACTTAGAAAAGAGAGAGCACAGGGACAAGCAGGTTTTGGTAATTTTTTGATTGCCGAGGTCAAGACTAGGAAAAAATCACTGGTCTGGTGGGAGCATGACTTTGCTGGACTTAAGGTGAAGCCTGTGTGTGTTCTTGTCCCCAGCTGATTCAGCAGAACAAAGACAAGGAGACTGGGAGGTGGTCCCTGGCCCAGGCTCAGGTCAGACGTGTCTGTGAGAAGGGCTTACAAGGGAGTTATCAGCCCTTCTACCTCCCATCACATAAGTTGCATCTTGGCCTGGCCAGGGCGGATTTTCGAGTTGTAGCTTCCCCCCCTCATTCTTCCCATTCTGTGCAACTGGCTGTTAGCTCTGGTCTGATAAAACCAAAGAGCTGTTTATTCAGATTTAACCAACAATAAAAAGCACATAATAAAAGATGTAAGTGTCCTAAGTTAAGCACAGCCACATCATAATGACTGCCCAGCAGCAATAAATAATCATATACAGGTAACATTAACTTTTAGGGTGTGCTGTAAAGCTGTTTTCAACCCCTTCCTCTTGGGCTTTTGAGAAGGAGTGGGCTGCAGGAGGCGAGTTGGTTATGCGGGAGTTACTATCATCACTGTCATCTCTGGCACATGTCACTGGGATAGTTCAGGCTGTGCTTTACGGGGTTCCTGATCCCACAGGTCGGGTTGTGAGGCTGCTCGAGACCTGCGAGACAGGAGGCACCTGCATTAAAATCAGCAGGCAAGCAGTAGATCTGCTGTGTGTCTTGGATAAAAACACATTTTGGTTATAAACAAGGGGTTTAAAATAGCAGGAGAAGTAGTCATTGGCTGCTTGGCGTGCCCACGCGTCGCTGTGCCGCGAGCTGAGGCTCAGGGATGTGCACAGCCAGGCTGGGGGACCCAGCTCTGGTGGCGCTGGTGACACTGGCCACTGTGGGGCTGCTGTGCTTGGAGCCAAGGGACAACAAAAGTTCTCTTTTATGGCGAAAAAGAAAGCAGGAGCTGGGTGGCCAGAGTCACCTGGGGCCCTGAAAAAGCAGAAATACCTCCAAAAGCAGAAGGCATCTTCACTTCTGGGCAGGGGCCAAGGAGCTTCGTGGTGCTGCTCTTGGTTTCTGCATGCTCTGTATGGCATTCCTGGGAGTGAAACAATTCCAGCTGTAAATAATGGGTTAATGCCTTCATTCATTTGGGCTTTAAATGTATATTGCATCTATGCTTTTGTCCCACATTTCGCCCAGTTTCTGTAAGTAGCAGCAGCAGCAGCTCTGGGGTTTGGTGCACAGCAATCTGTTAAGGAGATAAATAATCTGCTTTGGCATGACACTCCTACTCTCCTCTTTAATTTGTCTTACACAAGGAAAATTATAATTAAATCATTCAGGGTAAACCCTTGAGTGTAGAGAAGGAAAAAACACACTTTGGTAAAGATTGCCAATAGAGACCAACTTCCCTGTTGTGCCGTGCAGAGACATTTATCAATATTCAGCACTATTAAAGAGAGAACATTTCGTGTGATTTGTGAGGCGGATGCCAAAGCTCAAATCAAGGCTTGTTAAGATCCTTTCCCCATGCAATCATGGGCATTCAGCATCATTAGAATTCAGCACTGACTGTGTTTCATGCTTTGATTTTACTCAGACAATTTAATAATGTTTATTGTGCTGATTATATATATAAATTCACTCAATGCAGTAAACATACCTCAGTCATCAGTACCCTGAGGGAAATATTGAGTTATAGATACTTGTATTCACTCAGAATAAGGGAAAGTGAGACCATCAACCGGCATGCAAACCTCTCATCATCTCATCAGCTTTTGGGTTTCTTCGGAAACAAGCAATTTCTCTACACAAGCAAATAAATAAATAAAGCGAGAGAGTTAAGTACATCATCTGTGCTTAGAAATGCATGGGACTGTACCTGCTTTTCATCTTGTTCAATTGCATCTTACTGGGAGAAGCACCATTGTTTTCTTAAGAAAAACAGCAAAACAAAGCGGGTGGATGCTTGGTCAATTCAGGTGACAAACTGTATAACGTGATGAGCAGTGGGCATCCTGAAACCTGCGTGACTGGGAATATCCCCATGTGAGGGGCTTTGGAGAAGCAGAGCAATGCAGAGTTCATCAGCTCTTTGCAGTGAGCAGAGGTTGCTCCAGTTTGGGCTTGAGCTGGGAGGTGTGGGGGGTGCAGTGGAGCACTTGGACCCTGGTGTGCTGGTCCCATCCCCTGGCACCGTCCTGTACTGAGTGCAGCAGAGGGAGGATGGTGGAGGCTGTACATAAACAAGTGAGTTAATGAATGTCCAGTCCTGTTAATTTAAGAAACAGAAGTGGTGTTTACCAGAGGTAAGGTTGCAGTTGAAAGCTCTGTGTCCAAGAGACCTTTCTCTGTCTGTCAGCAGCCTCATGTCTATCCATGTTGTCTTTATACCCTTTCCAACAATGCTTGGGTCTTGTTCTTGCACATAAACAAGCAGCCATCTCATAGGAAAAGTAGATGGGATAAACAGGAGGATTTTAAAATTAGTTTTTCTTGCCAGCATGGCAGGAGGAAGGAGTCTGGAGAAGGCTCTGAGGGGAAGTGTGAGGAATGGCATGCAGACCACTGATCTGCTGGTTAGGCTTAATGCCCTGTGTTCTACTGTTTTTATATTCCATGCCAGCTGATCCTCTGTCAAAATCCCAAGGCCCTTAGATGAGGGCATTAGGATTCAGCACAATTAAGAATTACAGACTTGGGTCCATTATTAATGCTCGGGATGAAACAGTTCAGCCTGCAGTCCATATGCTCCCAGGGCCTGATCCTCTCTTGGCCAGCCTCTCTGTGTAGTCCCTGGCATTCATTCTGCACTGGTGCCAGCATCAAATCTGCTCATCCGTGTCAGCTCCCCTCAGTTGCTCCCTGCAGTTGATTTTAGCTCATTATACTTAACCATCAGCAGAGTTCTGTTAGATTAGGATACCCCAGATCCATTCTCCTGTAAGAATCAGTGTTCCTGGGACCTTCCCTCCCAAAAGGTGCTCCATGTATTCAAAGCCCATCACAACCCTTGTGCTGTTACTCATGGTCTGACCAGCTCAGGTGCCTCCAGGCAGCTTCCTTGCTGTGGAGCTGGGTTGGAGTTGGAGACTCAAGCCCAGATGTGTATCCAGAAGCCATCCCGCTTTCTGCAGGGCCAATGTCCCTCTTCCCATTGCACCTCGAAGAGGTGTGATGGCTGTGGGGCTGTTTGGCTGTTCAGTGACAGTTCAGGGCACTGGCCTGGCCAACTATTTATTTCATGCATGAACAGCCCAAAGTGTCCCAGTGCCTGATCCCTTGGCCCTGCTGCCCTGCCACAGAAATGCCACCCGTTCCTGTGTGTGCTCCCCTCCGAGTCGCTTCCCTGTGATCAGCTTTGAAAAAACACCGGCTGTGACTCAGACCTGGGATTACTAATCTTCAATTTTAAGCCTTATCAAGCACTTTTTATTGTTCACGCTTTTCAGATACGGGTGTGGAGCCTCCTTTGTGTCGCCCGCACCCACCGTCTGCCGCGGCACTCACGGGCTCGAGGAACCTCCTGCTAAATCAGTTGTACAATTCCACTTGCTCCTCAGTCTGCCCGTGAGCTCTTTAATCGAATCATGCTTTTCAAGGAATTCCTTCACTAAACCCTGGAAAATCGTTCCCAGTTTATTTTGCTTGTTTCTCCCTACGAAAGATGTGAAGTTAACCAGCCCGTGAATATTGGATGTGGCCCTTGACTGAATGAGGGTGCTGGGTTGGAGGCTTGGGAAGCTGCCTCGGCGTCAGGGAGCTCCTGCACGCTGGTACTGCCCTGCTTTCTGGTCCCGTGTAATAACCATCAGTTGTACAACTCCAAACACTAAGCTGATGTATCAAAAAGCACTTAAAATAGATTGGGTGAGCCTTGGCAGACGCCTGACAGAACTTTTCCAAATTTTAGCATATGTATTGTTTTATTCCTCCATCTGGCCAACAGATCATTGTTTGATATCTGAATGCTTTGCATATCTCCTCCCTTTTCTTGCAACTGAGATACTTACACGTGCATTTAATACAGCTTAATGCTATTTTTACATACCAGGGAAATAGCTGATGGCTTTCTGTTAATTGCATGCACTTTGCAGTTAAACTTTTACTAAAACATTCCTGTCTAAATACTTAAAGTCCAATGAAAATTTGTCCTTTTCTTTTATTGGAGGTGTTTATGTAGTAGTCTTAAAAAGGGACCTGGTTTTGGTTTGCTGCACTATGGATTCCTGTTTCTTTTTATTTCCTCCTGCGTGCACGTTGTCTTTCCTCAGCATTTGCTGAGATCTCAGTGTCTTGAAGAGTGGGGCAGGAAGCTAATGAAGAGCTGTTTTATTTTTTTATCATGCCTAGCGCAGCCTGCGAGTCTAAAGGAAACACTCTTGAAAATGCCATAGAAGTAGAGGAGTTAGGTGACTTTTGTGTGACTGTTTTCTCTGCTGTTCAATAAAAGTGGAGCAGTTAGTGTGACAGCTGTTACATCATGTTATATTGTACTGCTAAGATACTGAGCAGCATTTAAAGTAAAACTCCACCATTAAGCTGTATAAACTTTATCCGTTTCACTACGGTTTAATGGAAAAAAAATGAGTTTCTCAATAAAATGACATCATTTTTCCCAGGTTGTAATGTTCGCTTTACAACTGTTTTTCTTTAATTCAATTTATTTTACTTTACTTTTTCTTGGCATCCTTTTTTTTTCTTGCAGTTTGGAGAGGGGGAAGTCTCTTTGCATGGAGCAGCTAGGTACTGCTCAAACCACTCTTCCCTCGACATCTTGTGCTAATCTGGAGCTCTATTTTTGTCAGGCAGACACAGTTGTATTTTCAAAGTGGTGAGATGCACATTGAAATTTGGTAAGTGGGATTTGTGGCTCTACCTGCTGCACATTGACAGGTGGAGGAAGGAGCCCAAAGAAAATTTATGTTGCATTGCTTGCTGTTGGAGCAGCGTTTGTGGAATGCCATGGGGTGTTTTTCCACGTAGCTGGTGGTGTTAAGGTTGAGAGGGCTGCAATTTCTTCTGTATGACCAGGAAAACATGTATATTGTAAAGTATATCCTTGTCATTGAAAGGATGGTATAAGCCCAGGCAGGGAAACTGCTAATATGTGTTGCAGCTTGTCATTTTGGGCTGCATGAATAAAGAGCGGAGCTATTCCTTTGGGAAACAATCTCGGGAACTGAGCAACAGATCCGCTAGCCAGCAAATTCTTCTTAACCGTAATTTTCCTTTTTGTGTATCCTCAAAAATAACATCGCGATGGGCCCTTAAATACCATTTCATACACAGAGCACAATTTCCACAGCACAGGTGGTGCTAATATAGGACAGTCCCCTAGGCACTTGTCGCCAGGAGTTGTACAGCTTGTTCAGTGTCTGCATCCATATGGCAATCTGTCCCATTCATAGAAAGACATTGTAGCTGTGCCTGTGGGTGCTGTGGTCAATGTAGTGTAAAAAGTAGATTTTAACTCTCGGCAACCTATGTTCTGCTGTTTGTTTTATTGTAGAATCCAATTTATAACATGGGGGAAGAAAAATCAGCTCAGAGCGAATTCCAGAACAATCTGGCTGGCTGGGGTTTGTGTTTATTCTTGGAGCGCATGGTTAATCAGCAGGTGCACAGCCCCGCATGCTCTAATGAACAGTTTACAGGAAGTCTTGCTCGGAAGAAACATTTTCCTTGTTGTTTATACTGTGAATTAACTCAGAAGTTGCAAAGCTGTAAACGATGTTAGCTGGCCATGTATGTCGTGCAGATCTGTTTCACAATTCTTCTCTTTTTTTTTTGGCTTTCTTTCCTACTGTTGCATGGTTTTCCCTGGGTGTGCAGTGCTCAGGAAGGATGCTGAGCCTCTCATGATGTTGCCCCTGAAAGAGGCAAATCACAGCAAAGACGCTCTCGAAAAAAAGAGGGTGAAGCTTTAGTATTGCCCAGCAGTTCAAATCTAAACACACGAATATGATTTATGGCTGCTCTGGTATCTATCACTCCAATGCCAGGTGTTGTTCTGTTTTACAGGGACTATTTGTTATAACTTTTAGTAAACACAAACAAATAGACAGCCTAGCACCTGCAGCAGCATATGATATTTACACTACCTGTGTGATTCAGCACGCTTCCCTGGGGAAGCAGGCTTGTGTCCTCTCTGCTTTAGTGCTTTTTTAAACAGCCTTCTTCCCAGGGAAAGCATGTGGCAGAGAGAATGCAGTGCTTTAACTGTATTTCTCCCTTGGAGTCATTATTTATCTTAATTATGTTTTTACAAACATTTCCCGGAGGGCACTTTGCTGCTGCTGCTGCAGGGATGTGGGGTGGGCAAAGGCCCCCCCTGTGAGCTTCCAGGCGGTGTGTGATGTGACAGTCACCTTCTGCACAGGTTTTGTTGTGCCTGTGGGACAGAGGTGAAAAATACTGATGTGAATAATCCCTCTTAATCATATTTGTTGGCGTATTGTTGGTTTATATAAGAGTGGAAGACTTGCCTCAACTCTAAATGTAACAGAATAGAGTTTTGTTGAGCGAGAATAGATCTTGTTTCTCAGTGTTTTCTTTTACTATAAATTGAAATGTTACAACAGAATATAAATTGCAGTAAAATAAGGCAAACAGGATCTTTTTACAAAGTATGTATGTACGTTGGTAATTTTACACCTCGGTCTCGGTGAAGTCCAAGGTCTAATCCTGTGTTTTTAAACTTGTGCGTGTTCTTAAAAGCGTTTCTGAATCAGGGCCAAAGCTTTGCCATTGCCACCTCCCTCTGCCATGTGAATTGGGTGTATAAGAGGGATGGGATTGCTGTGCTGAAAGTCAGTGTAAAAAATAACAAACTGAAAAAAAACCCCAGAACACCCCAACCCCCCAAACCCAAGAAAGTGGTTGGATCACATTTTTTTCCTAATTAAACTGAGATACTGAATCAATCCGTTTTCATCTGAATAAATTAGGAGACTGTTCAGAGAGGAATAAAATGAGATTTAGCAGGGATAAGTAGAAAGTAGCCCAGCTAGGAAATCAAAATTCCAAACTGCGGGTTTGACATGACACGTCAGCTGCTCAGCATCGGTTGTGTGGGAAATGGCTGAGGCATAATCAGGGTTGAGAAATTAAGGTGGGACACTGTGTGCCATGTCTCAGTTAAAAAGGTAAATGCAGTCATGGGAGGCATAAACATGAGTGTTGCATCCAAGTCATTCTTTTTTTTCTTCCCCTGTTCTACTTTATGCAGAACCAGTTAAACCACATTGAGTGTGATGTACAATTGGCCACTCTCTTGTAGAAAGGATAAAGAGAAGCTGGAGCAAATATAGAGGAGAGCAGCTAGGATGATAAAGGAGTTGGAGGGAATAGGCTATGAAGACAGATTAAAGGGAATTAAAGATCTACACCCTGGAAAAATAGAGGCTCTAGGAGGATGTGATTATGGTATGTAAGTACATGAAGTGATGCTACAAAGAAGAAGAGGGAAAAAATTGTTCTCATTAGTTAGCAGTGCTGGAATTTAAAATCCAGCGTTTCAAATCGTGTGCGTCTGGGTATATTTGATGTACTTTTCACTACACTACCTAAGCACAAGGTTAAAATAAAAAAAAATTAGAGTTTTAAATCACAGAAAAACTCGTTAATTCAAGCGCAGGAATGGAACTTGCACCCGAGGTAAGTGGTGGATTTTTTTGCAGTGGGCATTTCTTTTAAATGCTCTAGAAATACATTTAATTTCTTCAGGGAAGGGATGCAGGGCAGTGATTGTCCAGGGCCTGTAGCAGTTGTGCCACGGGGCTGGAAGACAAGCTGCCACTGGAAGGAGGACATAGTAGTGTTACAATGCTGCAGGGCTGTAAAGTTGGTCAATAATCCAAACCATCAGTGCACAGATGAAAACCAGAAGATCATGTGTGTAATTACCCAGTCAGATTCTCCTCTTTGCAGTGGGGATGGGGGTAGAAGAGAAGGAGAATGTTAGCCAGATTTTGTCTGTCTTGCTGCAAATGCTCCCGCGCTCTTCCTTGCAAAACGGGAATTTAGGGAATAGTGCCATAAGAGGCATAAATGGGGGGCAGTGATTTGAGGTGCACAGCTGACCTCGTGTTACACCAGCACTGCTATTTTCTTTCTTATCCTACAGGAGTACATAAGTTAGTGCACACTGATTAGAAGAGAGGATTTCAGCCTGTGGGCTGCAGTTTTAACCTGATTTGTCTTAAATTGGTGTAGTCATTTAAAATGTAATACACCACTCCTGTTACTTCCAATAGGACTTGATGTAAAACATGAGCATCTTCTAGTCCTTGGTCTGGATGTGGACTGAAGTAGTGAGGAAGAGGAGAACTGCAGCTCTAAAAAGCATCCAGAAATTCGAAAAACAGTTTTAGAAAGTGCTGTCAGTGACCACACACATCAAATGCCACTCTCCCTAAGGCTCACGAGCTTCTGCTCAGCTTTATCCAGCGATGGAGAGGCATTATCCTGCCCAGACAATTCTCTGTTCAGATCATGTACCTCCTTCCTGGACATTTCCTGAGGCTTGGACAGGAGCATGAATACCTAAATGTAGCCCTTTTCAGTATATGGGTTAATACTTCAATTATTGTTTTGTTTTGTTGCGGGTTTTTGTGGTTTTTCTTTTTAGTTCACAGTTTAGAAAGAGGAAATAGGTGCTAAGCCACCCAGGTAAGAATTTGGAGGGATTTACACTGCAGAGCACATCTTTATTCAATTGATTTTTGTCATGAAGGCAGGAACTTGCATTCGAGTACAGTTGATGCAGGAATTTAATAATTACTTCTTCTGTTTTGATTTTAAATCAAATACAGCGAGTGTTTCTGACTCAGAAAATTGTGACTTTTTCAGTAACTTTATTCTGTCAGTGCCTTTTGATGAGCTTTAGAGCTCACTGGGCAGTCTCAAATACGGGAGACCGATGTTGGTTCCCAATTGAGTGTCTCCTGTACAGGACCAAAATTGTGACATTCTGCCTCAATGGCTGTACCATCCCCATCAGAGTGAGGGGAGTGTGGTGTGAGACAGTCCCATGCTCCTGCCTGGACTGTGCACGGATATCAATTTCACAGCAGCTGGCAAAGATGAGGTCACTTCCCATTGCCCCTGAGAAATAAAATACATAACATTAAAAAGGCAGTTCTGCACTTTGTGAAGGTGCTGTACTCGAACTCCTTCCAAGAGGAAAGGAGGAGAGGCAGTATTGATTTGTGAGCGTGCAGGTGGCTCAGGCATGTTCTCTTTGCTGTTAGAACGTGAGCAGATGCTTCATAACGGTGATAGAAAATCAAGGATGCTTCTCTACATCACTGACTTCCCCCAGTGTTTTGGCAAAGATCGTTGGCCCAAGCAGATGTGGGAGAGAGAGAGTGGAGTATGAGGTATGTCAGCATCATGAATATTTAGCATGCCCACTGTGTGGCAGAAGTGCAGATACTGAGGCTTCTGCTCAGCTGGATTTTATATCTACCTGTGAATTTTTAACCTGTGTGTACAAGCATAGTACCTTGTTCCACGTGGTTAGTCAGCTTGAATGAAACCATACAACATGAGGAGCTTTTGTGCTGGGCCTTTGGTCACCACTTTCCCCAGTACCTGCCATGTTCTAGTTTCACTTTGGGGTGTGCTGTGATTTTCACTCTCCATCAGGGCTAGCTCGCTGTGTCTTCTCTGTCTCCCATTTAGTGTCCCAGAGTGTGATACTTCGAGAGTGGTGTAACACAGCAGGTATAGTCCAGAAAGTGAATGACTGGTGTGAGCTGAGCTGTGCAAGTACCGGTAGGAGTAAGGAGAATTGCTTCCAGACCCTCTGGAGATAGTTGGAGTTATGAAGCAAAGTAGGACGAAGGAGGAAGAGGTAAAATTTCCTCTCCTCTATCCAGCAAACCCAGAAGAGCTGTGGAAATGCCTGTCCCTTCTCCCCTCCCCTCCAAACAGGACTGGAGGCAGCAGTAAATGAGTGGACACTTACGCAGTTTTCAGCTTCCCACATGGATTTCGTTACTCTGTCGTATGTCATGAATAAGATTTGCGCAAGACATTTCAGTTACCAGCGTGTTCCTTGCTCTACTTTGATGTAATAATGCTGTACTATTGCATTATTTGGAAATCACTCTATTGTATAAGGTATTATTTATGCAAATAACTTCCAAGGAGAAAAAAAACCCCACAGTCTTGATTTTTACATCATTTATTCCTTCAGTACTTTGAAAATTGTGTCTTGTTATAAAATCATTTTTACTAACTAGTGTTGCATCACCAGTACCCAACCATGAATATGCGTTCCTGGGAAGGAGAGGGTGACAGAAACAAACACCTACTCTAATGTGTCATTAGAAATCAAACAGACCTAAAACTTGCTTCTGCTTGCCAATGCTCAGATCTTCTGAAAGTCTGTCTCCGGCAGGGAGACTGTGCATGGATCCAGATTACAGAAGCTGTGCTTGTATGCAGGCAAAATATCAGTGAACAATTTCAGATTATAGGTTTGCATTGTGCCTACAAAGCTGTTTGTTTATGTACTGGATTAAAATCTTCTTTTTTCCACCTCTCTTTGCTCAAACAAAGTGAGTACTTAGATCAGTTAAACAGAGTTCTCCATTCATTCCCACTGGCTGTATCCTTTGTGCGTTACATCCGCTTCTGTATAAACCCGCTCTTTGTTTTGTTTTGAGGTGCTTCTTCAGGCTCTATCAGGGAACAAGTGGCAATCTATAATATCTTCAAAAGTGGGATGGATTAAATAGCAGTAATCTGATACTGACACATAAAGGTCACTGAAAGGCAGGGCTGAAACCCCCCGGAGCAGGATGGGAGCCGCTGCCTTCAGAGGGGACCAGCGTTTGTCTTTCAGTATTGAGGGGTTTTTTTCTCTTGGAAATGTCTTGGTTTTGGTAAGTTGAAGTAGTTCTCCTGCTTCGTTGAACGGCACTGGAGGCTCTGCGTAGGTGTTAAGTGTGTTATGCTTAGCATCATGTTAGCAAAATGACCTTTTAAGTTCCCATCTACAGGCAGCACCAGCCTTATGGTTATTGACAGCACGAGGCGTTGACATCCTGAGCGTCATTTATAGTTTGACACTGCCTTGGTCATTCCGTCATTTTCTTTGGACACAATACCAGGGTATCATGTCCTACATAGTTTGTCTTGTC
Organism: Pitta sordida; assembly: GCA_013390025.1. Lineage (NCBI taxonomy): Eukaryota > Metazoa > Chordata > Aves > Passeriformes > Pittidae > Pitta > Pitta sordida. The sequence goes on from WEKX01008934.1 coordinate 683,001, forward strand.
TTGTGCAAGTTCCCTGGAAAGAAAAGAGATTTGCACTTGGATTTAAAAAATAAATACAAATCTCTGTAGGGCTCTTTCCGTTGACTTGGCCATGGCCTTTAGGCTCTAACAGAGAAACTTTAAAAAACCCTGCTGGGGGTTTAAGCCATGTGACTCCTGTTGATATTATAATGAGATTTACAGTGCTTAAACCCCACGGGGGGCTGACTCCTTACACCCAGAGTTCCTGCAGCCATCCCGGGGTGTGTAACGCGTGCTGGAGGAATTCAAACAGCTGCTTTTTTTTTTCCTGGGTTCTGCCAAACACACTGAAATCGTAACTCTCATGTAGTCTTCATGGAATTTAATAGAGTGTTAACATGAAAGCCTGCTTTCTCACCCCTCGCTGTATCCAGGTATGGAAGCAGATGATAAAACCCATTATCTTCTGATTTTACTGATGTGTACAGAGGATGTTTGCCCATATGCCTGTCTGGCTTGAGTGGTTGGTGTTCCTTCAGCCATCTTCCCTCTTTCTCAGCTGAGGAAATGTGTGGTGTAGTGTTTTTGTAATTTCCTTGCAAGGAATGCATTGATCCCTTTGTTCTTTTAAAACTTTACAGAGATTCACCTCACTTGAATATTTTTTAAAAGACTTAAGTTTAACCAGTGTAATATTCCTGTAGAGGAAAGGTGTTTGTAAGCATTTTCATCTTCAGTTGTGTTTTAGGAATTCTGCTTGCACGCACACATTTATATATGTTTATGCTTGAAGAACTATTTGGAAACAGCCAAAAATAAAATACTAACGAAATAAGAAATTTGGTTCATATGTAACTCATAATACCTTTTCCAGTCAGTGCAGGGTAAATGAAAAAAAAAAAATCAAAATAATTTTAAAACCCACCTTCAACAATCCTCAGATTCCCATTGGGTCTAAAGTCTGGCAATAATTTCTCTTTCAACTTTGCATTTAGGGTGACATCTCAGGAGCATGTTCTGCTGTGCTCTTGCTATCCAGTGTATCAGAAAGAATACAAGAACATGATTTTGTAAGAGTACACAGACAGATAATATTCTAGAAGAAGAGCAAACAGCATTTCCATGTGTGTGTGAAAGTAAAATGGCAAAAAGTAGGGCTTTATCCATAACGTTACCTGCAATCCAGGATAAAACAAGTCATAAAAGCCACACCTAGATGCTGGTATGCATTCATATCCTTTGTGCATGTTTGAAGTTCATAATACAGCACAGGCACACTGTAGCAAAAAGATTTGCTATGAAAAATAGATACGTGTGTGAGCATAAAAGAGAGATTTCAATATTATTTTGACGTTTTATTTTTAAAGTCATCTAAGGTTATGGAAATTGTTGCAAAAAATAATTCCTTTCCTTAAGAAGTTTCCATGCAGAAGTTGAATAAAGAAGATATTTTAGAATGTGGCTCATCAGTTAGTGCAACAGATACATTTCCCTGAGCACCACATGGCCCGGATCAAAGCGTCTCATGACTTGGATCAGTGCAGCCAAATCATTACGTATTGATTGGAATCCCGCTGAAGGATTAACCCCTTAGTGCTCATACGTAGTTTTTTCTTTAACCCTGGGTTCAGTAGTTGAGAAGCTCTGTGACGTTCCTGCCAAACCACAGCAAGGTTAATAGTCCCCACTAACCCCTCGTTCTGAGGAATCCTTTGATTGCACTGTTCCTGGTTTGTATGGCGAACTTTGCATTTGAAAGTATATCTTGAGTCTTGGGATGTATTTCTTGTACAATGTAAGGCGGGGGGGGGGGGGGGGGGGGGGGGGGACGACACGGACACCGCTAACCAGGAAAAAAGCCAACCCAGTAAATAAATAACATGGTGGGAAAGCCAAGGCTCCAAACTTGATGCTTTTCCTCTTTCCTTAATGATGAGGAAAGCCTTGGGTCCGACTGCATTGTGATATAAGGACACACTGCTGTATGGAGATGACTTCTCTTCCTGATGAAGTTGAATTGTAAATATGCAGTGTTCATAAATTTCTTAGCAAAACATCAAGCAGGATATTAAGCAGGTCTGTCAAATGATTTCTCCCCCGTCCATGTTAATTTAAATTCTTTACAAAGCTTTTAATTAATGAATGAAATGTAGGAGGATAGCTAAGTAAGAATGACACATGTTTCATACTGCAAATGGTATTTAATTGTGTCTGGAAAAACCATGGGCATAGTCAGGCGGGTACCGTGAGATGTTAGAGATGTTTCAGGATCTGTTGTTTGCCGGGCTTTGAGAGGCTTTGTGAAGATGAATTGTGACGGTGCCTTCAGTTACACGACTTCCTCTCTTTTCTCTTTCTCTCCCCCAGTTTATCCCACGAGGAGCACTCACACAGCCATCCGCTCTACGGACACGGCGTATGCAAGTGGCCGGGCTGTGAAGCAGTGTGTGAAGACTTCCAGTCGTTTCTAAAGTAAGGATGGTTTTTTTGGCACTTGCATTGTATAGAGAGCATGCCCTGAAATTTTGTGTGCTGTCACTCACCCTGGGCCTGATGCAAAGCCTGTTGAAGTCAACAGAGAGCTCCCTTTCACTTCAGTGGCTTTTGGATCAGGCTCAAGAACGTTTTAACAGGGGATAGTAAATTAGCCCCATGGGGAAATTACGGTCTTGCTCAGTGTGTTACTATAAAATAGTGTTTGCAGTTCCGCAGCTTTTTTTAAAATTTTATTTAAATAACTACTAAGTTGCAGTATCGATCATGTAAACAATACAACCTTGATTTAACCTTGATTTCACTTTAATTTAGAAGTCTAGTCTTAAATTAACTCCATAATTGAACAGAGAATTGCAGAACATCACGTGAAATTTAATTTATGTCAAATAAGTAACTAATGAACAAAGTCTACACTACTAAAAATAAACTATAATTATATTAATTGGGCCCCTGCAGTTTGCTGCAGACCTTTTCTTTGCTGCCAAAGAACACAGTTTTACATGTTGCATAAACAGGGCATTATGGACTAGTGCGTGGCAGTGCATGCATCCCAATGTGGGGAAGGACCCCAGAGCTCTAATAGCTTACACATGGCTGCTCCACAGCTAAACTATCAGCCTTTCCCCTCCAAGCTGGAGCAAAGACTGTTCCCATCACAAAAAAGTTCTGTGCCTGTGAAGGACACCGGGTAAACACGTACTTTGGGTGTGGTGCTTGAAGTTTGGTCCCTGATCTTCTCTCACTTCTTGTGGCTGGTCAGCTGTAAGGCAAGAAAGGACCAACCACCCAGGCAGTGCTTACGATTTAAATGCATGAGGAGGCAAATTCTGCTCCCGTTCAGAGTAGTCATCTCATGAAGTCAGTCCACATAAATACGTGAGATTCTTCAAGTTGAATAAGTAGATTTAGTCCCAGAAGGTTCGGATGTACCTGCTGTTGCTGGGGTGGTCCCTTGGATTTTTATGTGAGGGAGGGAAGGGTGACAGCAAGCAAAGGATATTTGCTGGGTGAAGTTAGGTGATACTGATGGAAGTTTGCTCTCAGAACAGAATGGGCCAGTTCTGATTCCACTGGGCAGAACCCTCCGTAGTAGGAGCAGCACTGGTCCTGCTATAAACATCTGTTATGAGTAAGGAATGTACTGTAATGAGAAGGTTCTCATTACAAGAGGATTACAAAGTAAGAAGGTGCTAGTCATAAATTTCCATGAAGGGTGGCCTCATTTCTTGTAATTCATCCTGTTGTTCACTTAAGTGAAATAAATTGTAATCTTGCCATACTTGCCAGCTCATTCATATTCATATGCCATACTATAGTACATATTTAGACCTTTAAAACAATTCCCAATTTTATTGCAGTTAGTGCAAGGGAAAGGTGCTGAGATAATCTGAATAACGTGTGTGGTCACATATGGTCAGATTAGGCCTCCTTTGCTTTCCGTACTTGTCCTGTGTTCCAGATTAGAGCTGTTGTTTCAGGAAGATTCCTGGCAGAGCAATGGGCTGCTTGACATGGCCAGGTGTAGAAAATATAGTCCTAAATCAGGCAGCATGGTTAGAGGCAAGGCTGGTTTTTATATGGTACTGCTACAGAGATGTTTCAGTAAGTAGGTCCAGTCCACGAGTTCATCTGGAGGAGATGGTTGGAGCAGTCAGTATTTAGGAATAACCTGGAAACTGTTACTGATGGAGGCTGGACCTGAATTGCTCCATGAATTCTGGTTCTATCACTCAGTCATCAGTGTCTTTTGCTTCCCCATTGAAACCGAAAAAAATAAACAGAAATACTTTCATGTGAGTTTCTTGAACTCATGTAATTTTTCTCATTATCCAAATTTGTCTGTGTCCAGACAAAGTCTTACTGTTCCAAGTGATACTTCACCCAGAACAAATGCAGAAATTGATGTCCTCAAGCAGTGTATTGACACTGTTAGAAAGTGAGTGTTGCTTCATAAAATAATAGCATAGCCTTCCGTATCTCCCGTGGAGCATCCTTAAATTATGCTGCCATTTATCAGAATTCATTACTCAATGGAAAGATAACAGGTAGATGCTTGAAGTTTCTTTCTGATACTTGTATAATTTGTGAAGCTCTTTAGGCGGTCCCCTCAAGAGAAAAGCTCTTGTTTACCAAGTGAAATACAGCCTGTGTATCAATTGAGCACTGCATAATTTCACTTACCTCAGTGAAAAGGCAAAGAGAAGTTGTATGTGGAATGAAAGCCCTGTATGCCAATAAAATGATCCTTCAGTTAAGGGAGAAAAAAGGACTCGCAGGTCTAAAACATGGTTCATTTCTTTTCCTCCTGAGGAGGAAATATCATAACTGTTGGTAAATCAAAACCAGAGATTTGACACTCTTCTGTGATCGTTCTGTAGTGTTTGTTCCCAAGGTGAGGTACACCACAGGGCCCTTGATTTCAAAGATAAATACTGTACAAATAACGATCCTAGTTGTCTTTCACTCACAGCCAACAGGAGGATGCTTATCAGAACCAGCAGATACACGGGCTATTGTACGCATTTATTTCCCTATTTCTTTTTGAAATAAGTTGCAGTTTTAGCATCGTTGTGTTGGGTTGGGTTTTTTTTTTTTGGTTTGGTTTTTACCCCATCAGCCAATGGTTACCATGTGATGCGGTATGGGTTAGAGCTCACTGATAGCAGCAGGGGCTGCTGCCCTGCCTAATGAAACAGCAGCACCCTGCATGCTCCAGAGTATTCCCTGAGCCTAAACACAAGTCCAGTCTCCCGGCGGTGACCCCATGGCCCCTGCCCAGCTGTGGGGAGCAGGGTGAGGGCTGGAGGGGGCACACGTGTGTGGTGTGTTCACCAGGGCCCGTCTCGCAGGCGGCAACGAAAGGAGCAATTAGCAGCGCAGAGCGACTTTCCTTCAGAATTGACTATACCCTTGATTTCATTTGCATGTATTTAAGGACGGTTGCAGATAGAAATACATACCCCTTGTGCAGCAAGTTGTTCAGGAAATCCCTGCTGGAGGGAGGGTGGTTTATTCAGCAGAGTATCCAGGGCAAAAAATGAAGGGGGAAGGCTGAGTAGGGTTTGATCCTTCCCCACACCTTTTATTTTTATTTTTTTAAATTTGATTGTGGGTTAGATGTGCTTAATCCTGGCTGTACCATTTTTAAATCGGGTAATACTCTTTAGAAGAGGGGCCCAGACCTTTGTGGAGATGTGTCAGCCCTGCGTTGCAGTGATGCTGGTAATCCGCCTTACGTGCATTTAGCTCTGATGAAACGAAGGGGAGTTTATGTGAAAGAAACTACTAAGTGCACTCTGTAATGTTTTCACAAGTGTTTTTATCATGGTAACATCTTGTTTACTTTAGTTGCCTGCCTAAAACTACTTGGAACATGTTAAGAAAACATTTCGAGAAAGCTGCTACAAAGCGGCTTTTGTTTAGCAGCAACTGTGAGGCTGCTCGGCTCACAAAGGTGTTAACTTTCAACCCCTTAAGCACTTCCACATGAAATTCCAGCAACTATGTTTGTGGTTTTGGAAAAACAAAGTGTATATTAAAGAAACCAGGTATATGCTAATACACGTTGAAGTAGGCCGGAAATCATAAATTGTTTCAAAGGCATTAATTGCGCTGGTTTGCGTGGCAGGGCGTTCTGCACCGAAATCATCCGCACGGCACACACACGCTTTCTGATCAAATAGGTGGTGAGGGCAGGGGAAAGGCCGGGCTCTGGGTGGGTTTGTAGGGTTTGTTTCAGCCGTGGCAGGGCCGGCTGGAGATGGGGATGGGGATGCGGCGG